>SCDY01000325.1:0-119678 GCA_004143825.1 Drosophila micromelanica
AAATACCCCTCATTCATTAGAAAACTAGGGCTGAAAACAAAAATAGGTTACAAGGGAGAAAAAGAAAAAAAAAAAAAAAACACCAAAAAAAATTCAAATATAAAAAGACTAGAACAAAAGCCAATAATGTGGTAACTTTTGGTTAATACCCTCATGTAATCGCACTCGCACAAGTTTGGATTAAAACTGAATGTAACTGCAAATTAATCTTTTCAAGAGCTTTTTTTTTTTAAGATATCATATGCAGGGAGATATTGTAAAGACGTGCTACAACGAAATTATTATAAAGCAAGAGGTAAATATGTATCTCCGACCTCATAAAATGTGGTGTATACATATTCTAGATCACTTGTTTGTGGTGCTACATAACAGATAATATTTAACTCCGTTTTAAATGCAAACTGCTCTTATATCTATAAATATCATATTTATATAAGTAATTATTCTGTGAAAAAAAAACTTGACTTATTTATGTCAAACTAAAACTTGTATATTATGAAACTCAATTATTTTGTCAATTTTTATTTTGTGCTAGGTCATATTGTCTTATTATAATCCTTTTAAAGATTAAGACTTTAAAAAATGTTTTTGCTTTGGTTTAGAGGTTTTTTGTTATCGTATATTTATGTATAAGAAATTTAATTTATAAGTTTTTGACTCTTTCTTTATCTTTCTTAATCGTTTTATAAATTTCTCTCCATCTCTCTATCTCACTCTTTCACTCACAGTCCCTTTCTTAAGTTGTTCGATTTTTCTCTCCTTTCTTTCTTTATCTTTCTTAATCGTTTTATATATTTCTCTCCATCTCTCTATCTCACTCTCTCACTCTCAGTCCCTTTCTTCATTTGTTCAATTTTTCTCTCTTTTTTTTCACTTTCGTATTCTTCCTCTTATTATTGCTCGCGCTGTCTTTCATTCAATTAAATATCGCCTTTCTATGCGATTTTCATAAACTCTAGGAAGTCTAACTGATTTCGATGTTTGTTTTATGATGTGTCAGGGATTCCACAACCTATCTCAAAATTCTCTCTTTTAGTAATATTCGTTTTCATATATTCCTTTCCTTTTGCTAAAAGAATTCCATTTTAATTAATATATTTCGTTTTTCTTTTTTATAGATTGCATTAAAATAGCAAAAATCGATGCGATTGAAATGTTGCAAGCTTAGTGCTATGCACCCGTCGAGCGTTATAATGGGCGTCCTGACGCCCCAAGATCGGGCCACACAACTTCGACTCTAAACCGACCAAGAAAAACAGCAACAGCAACAAGTGAACCACTTTTTTTCTCGGTGCTGAGCGCAACGTGCTACCAAACAAATGAGGGTGCAACAAGTAACTAGCAAAGCAGCAGCAACAGCAGCAGCAGCAGGTTCACCAACTAAACAGAAGACAGCAGCAACATCTTCAACTCCACACGGACTAGCCTAGAAGAAGAAGAAGCAGAAGCAGAGAAAGAGCAACAACAACAAACAGCGTGCAAAAAAAAACCCCCCAACAGAAAATGTTACAAAACTCGAATGCAGTAGCGGCAGCACAGGCAGCGACGCCCAGCACAGCAGCAGCAGCAGCAGCAGCGGCGGCAGCAGCAGCAGCAGCGGCAGCCAACAATGCGGCGATAGCCGCGTCATCCATACAACCAAAGCTGGTTGTCATACGGAGGCGTCCGAATCAGGGCTTCGGTTTTACGCTGCGTCACTTTATTGCCTATCCACCGGAAGATGAAGCCGCCAGCTGGCCACAGGTAAGCGTTGTGCAGCCTGTCACAGCCAACGGCCTAACGGGGGGGGGTTGGGAGATGGGGTATGATGGTTGAGAGAGCGCTCGAGTAACTAAAAAGAGCTGTGGGCAGCGCGCAAACGCGCCGGTCAACATAGCAGCATTGCCTGGCCTGGGCTGGCCTCCATCTCCTTCAATTAGTCATCGATTGCCTTGCCACTTTTGCTTTTTGCGCTTCGGCGCGTCTCTGCCACAAGTCTCTGCCACAAGTCTCTGCCACAGTCGTAGTCGCAGTCGCAGTCGCAGTCACTGCCGTTACGTGAGCGCAACGCACGCGCCGCTTATTCAAATGCCCGCTTGCTGCTTTCTTTTTGCCCTTGCCAGAGTATACCAAAGTTTTATCGACTACGGCAATTATTTCGCAACATTTGACACTATTGTAGAATGAATACTTAAAATACGTAAATTTCTTTTTATACGACAAATACGTTTCCAAAAAATTCTTGTAAAGATATTGGATAGAAGATAGAAGATATTCTAGACGTAGAAAACAATATATTGAAAAAGTCTAGAAAATGATTCCACATTGAATTAATTAAATAAATTATGATTTAAAAAAAAAAGTATAATATATGAAAAAATGTAAAATAACAAAAGTTTATTCAATGTAATTGTCTAACAATAAGCGGAATATATTTAATTGCTTTTTGAAAAATTATTTTTACTGAAAATGTGGAAAAAAAGTTAAATTAGTTTAGTTAGACTGCATGTAACAGGCAAAAGAAAGCATCTCTGAACCCATTAAGTACATATATAATCTTAATCAGCATCGCTAGCCGAGTAAATTTAGCCCGTCCGTCTGTCTACAGGCTACAAAAACTAGAAAACTGATGTTACACTCTTTCCGTACGCAGATCAAGTTTATTTCAAATGATCGATATTTATTGTTTATCGATAATTATAATTTTTGACCCGGTTTTGGCATATATCAAATGCATTGTTATCAATATATATTATATGTGGAACTTAAATTTCAAGTGCAATTCTAAATCGTAATGATTGATAAACCTACGTTTTCCCAAGTTCGATAAGAATCTCTAAAGCTTATCGCGTAAATTACAAATACAGAAAAATTGCCTCTATTTTATATTATAAATTCAACTTATTTTGAATAAACTACAGATTCTCATATGTTGTAAATATCCTTATAAATTTTATGCTAGGGTATACAGAGTGCGACTTGTTAAATTGATAATACTCTGCTTGTTTCTCTTATTCTCTCTCGGGATTTTTTTTTTTTTTTGCACTGATTTGCGTTTTGCTTAATTTACTTTTATTACATGCGCTCTGTCCGCCTCGGTGACTCTCTCTCTCTCGCGCTCTCTTCTCGACTCTCTTTTCGGTCTTATGCTCTCTAAGCTGATCTCCTTGTTGCCATTAATTTTATTGTTGTTGTTGTTGCTGTTGTCGTTTCACGTTTTTTGTGTTTTTTTTTGTTGCTTTTTGCGTTTTGTGTAGGAAGCGACAAACGTTGTCAGCAGCGGCGGCGGCGGCAGCGTCGTCGGCTTGGAGCCAACGTCACCAACGTCGCTGCCGCCATACCAAGTGAAAGCGATGGAGACCATTTTCATCAAAGAGGTGCAAGCGAACGGACCGGCTCACTACGCCAATCTACAAACGGGCGACCGGGTGCTAATGGTGAACAACACGCCGATCGCTGGCATTGCCTACAGCACCATTGTCTCAATGATCAAGCAGACGCCAGCGGTGCTAACGCTGCACGTTGTGCCCAAGGAGTGCGATGTGCTGCAAATGGTAAGTGTGATCACAAAGCAAAAAAATAAATAAATATATATATATTAAAATATGAGCAAGAAAAACAAAAACAAATACGATCTCTAGTTGTGTACAACTATGTGTAATTATCATTTGATTTAAACTGATCTATGATTACCTTAATTATCACATTCGTTTTGTCTGCTTGCTGTTCATTATTTGTGGATATTGTCTCACCGTTTTTTTATACTCCCCTCATTCACAAGTGAAAAGAGTATATTGGGTGTGTGCAATGTTCGTTTTTACTCGTCCATAAAGTGTTACCGAAAAAATCGATAAAAATCGATTAAATCGATAAGAAAAACCGAGCAAATCGATAAAAATCGATCAAATATATGTAAATCGATATATTGCCCTTAGTTTTAAATTTAGTTACAAACTATTTTTTAGACAGATTTTTAAATTTCTAAAGATGGCACTTAGAATTTTTCGGCAAATCGATAAAAATCGATAAAACTTCCTCAGCAAATTTTTTAAACAGATTTCTGTTGATAACCTCTAATGGACGCACTCTTTTTTTATAAGCCAACTGGGGCGTGGCAAATGTATATATAAATCCATATATATTCGCAAAAATTCATTTCCCACAAATTTGGAGCTTGTCACAAAATTTGGCAAACAGTTTACGGATAAGATAAAGATAAAAGAAATTTGTTTTCCAAAATAACGGTGAACGAGTATTGCGCAGTCGGTTACACACGACATCAACGTTCTGATGTTTATATATATTTTTTTTTATATTATTTTGTATTGTTTTTGCAGCACTATACGAGTATTGCCCACACGCCGGAATCGAATCGTTTAACGATGTCCGCACAAGCGCCCCCGCCCCCGTCAGCGTCATCGTCGTCATCGGCTGGGCACACCTCACATTCGCCGGCGCTGCTGGCAAATGGGGCTGGTGGCATCAAGTCGACATTTCCACAGCAGCAACAGTTGATCTCATATCCCGCTGTTGCCAATTCATCATCGCCTGCGTCCTCCGTATCGCCAGCGCCGCCCCTCCACGGCGGCAGTCGCTCCGGCAGCATCACAAGCAACGCCAGCGGCACCAACAATAGCCACCACCAGCATCAGCATCAGCTGCAACTGCAACAGCAGCAACAACAGCAGCAGCAGCAGCAACATCCGCAGCGTCATCCGGCGCTAACTGGCGGCAGCAGCAGCATCGACTTTGGCGACATGGCCCATGGCCTGCGTCAGCATCAGCATCAGCTCTACCAGCATCAACATCATCATCAGCAGCTGCTGTCGAGCAGTTTTATGCGGTAAGTGTAAACTACTGTTAGCTACTAGCTTACCTGGGCCATTGACGTCAGCGTGTGGCCGAAAGCAAAAAAAAACCCCTGACAAGAGGGGGGAGGGGAGGGGCGTTAGGTTGCGGCAAATGGTGGCAGGAACGACTGTTAATCTTATCAGACGCCAGTCGGCAGGTTGGGGACGACGCTCTGCCCACTGGCGTTTCTCTTTCGCCAAGCGGCCAAAATGACAGTGTTTAGTGCAATTAGACAGGCCAGCGACCGTTGCCAAATGGCACAGTGGGGCAAAATGTATTACACATGTCTGCCTTGACTTGCAATTGAAAGCAAATATTTGTGCTAAAAATACATATATATTATTACAATTTAAAAGCATAGCTTTGCTTTAAAAGTGCAAAAGAAAATACCATTATTTCACATAGATATTCATTCAATATATTAAAATAAGTTTTTTTTTTAAATTTTTTTTTTTTTTTTGCCAATTTACTAGTGAAAAAGGTCTCCAAGTAAATTTTTGAATATGATACAATAATAAAAAAAAAAATTGTTCGTTATTAATGATACAAGACTTAACATCAGTTAACGATCAAAATTTGTACACTTTTGTGTTGTACCACGGCCAATGCTAATAGATATATGCATGCGTCGGATGTTTCGTAAATATTAATTTGCACAAACACACGCACAAACACTCGTTCAGTGAGACAAATTGACAGTTTACTGGCCAACAGCCTTTGGCGCCGTCGCCGTTGGCGGTTTCAATGAACTTGATCACACTGTGCGCCATTTGATTTATGGTGGCATCGAGAGACTGCCTACCTTTAGCTACCCTCCTTCCAATACACACACACACCAGTCTGTGTATATGTGTGTATGCATATTGTACATTATTTCACTTTCATTCAAGAAATGAACAAATAAATAAATTGGACACAAAACACAATTTTTATGCCAGACAGGAAGATGCGAGTGTAATCGAGTAATCGAATAACGTGAAATTTCAATTGTTTTCACAATTTTCTGTTTTCACACATTTTTTTGTCCATTTTTATAACTGCAAAAAAATTAAGTTCATGCTTTAAATGACATTAACTTAGCACAACAACAGCGACAACAATAATTAAAAACAATTGTAATGTGAACTTTGTGTACATCGTGCTGTTTACCCCCCCGTTGTCTGCACCGCCCCCGCCCACTTATTCAACTCTCCGGGTCCCCACATTCGCTAAAAATCCAGCCACAAGTTTTTCGCATTTAGTATTTGGCATAATATTCGTTTCACACATTCTTTGGGAGACTTTTCACTGTCATTAATTTGTACATGTTTACACATACAAACATATGTACATACATTCATACATACATACAATATGCACATGTATTTTTGTGTAGGAACATCCATTTATCTATCCTATGTAGGCACATGATAATGATGATGAGTCCATACTTTGACCGACGACTGCCCATAAAATTATAGAACAGCACCAAATACACACACACGC
Organism: Drosophila micromelanica; assembly: GCA_004143825.1. Lineage (NCBI taxonomy): Eukaryota > Metazoa > Arthropoda > Insecta > Diptera > Drosophilidae > Drosophila > Drosophila micromelanica. The sequence goes on from SCDY01000325.1 coordinate 6,316, forward strand.
ACACACACCAGATAAATGTGGCCAACGTCTGTAACTACCACCACTGATGATTTCATCATATTTTATTTATTTTGTTCCCCGCAATTGTTGCCATGCATTTTAATACTCGTCCACGAACTCAAAATTGTATGTTGGATTTCTGAACTTGTGATAATTCTGGCAGAATTTTTTTTTTTTTTAATTTTTATTGACAACAATTGTTTCTCAAATATTATATATTTTAATAATTCCATAGCCGATTTCCATGCTTGATTGCTTTTCCATGGTTTGTCCTACATTTAAAATATTTACATTATTCAAAACAGTATTTTTCAGATTTTTCGGAAAAATATTATGTACTTCTCCTTCCCCCTAGTTTACAAAAAATATTTATCTTCAAAGTTTATAATTTTAATCGATTGTAGCTTCCAAAATATGTATAAAACAAAAAATATATAATGTAAAATTTTTGGTCAAAATTCATTCCAAAACTCCAAGTGTAAATTTGTATGTGTACAAAAATATGTTTTGACACTGTAGACGAGTATTGTGCTGTCGGCTACACCCGATTGCACCGTTTTTACTTGTTGTCATTGTTGCGTTGAATGAAAAGTATTTATGTATTCATACCTATTCACAATAATCACATTATAAGTACGCATTACTAATTTCTCCATTGGATGTTTGTTCAGTTTTCAAACGTTTTTGTTAACAGACCGGCATCTGTTTTTGGATAATATGTATTTGTTTCGTCTACCATTTTTTTAATAATTACGTTGCTGTTAATTTTTTAATACATGGATGTTGAATTCTTCTATTAACAATTGGATTTTGAACTTTCGGTTTTTATTTAAATAATTACTCTTTTGCTTTATTTTGTCTAATTATCATTGAGTAACATTTTTTGTAATGACTATCGATTTTTGCTTTTAACGTTTACTTTCTTTCAAGAAAGATCTTTGCTGATCGATATTTATTTTCGAATTACCATCATTTGCCCTTGTCGATTATCGATATTTGTATCTTTTCGTTTGCAAATAATTATTAATGGGTATTATTATTTATTTATTTGTGTTGACATTTTGTCTGCGTATTCTTGATTTGGCAATGACGACAAGTGAATGCATTTATTCATATTTTTCGTGTTTTTAAAAACAAAAATAAACACATGCATAAAAATGCCATTGGCCACTAGGCGAATTTCCTCGTTTCACTCTTTTGTGTATATGTGTGTATATATTTATGTATAGGGCAGACAATACTCTAGAGATACGACATAAACGCTGGAATGCAAAGTTTTTACCCCATCGCAGACACTGCAATTGAACTGTAAAAAGTAATAAATAGTTTATTTTTAGAAAGTGGCAAATTATGACTGATTCATATTTTGACCACAGTTCGAGGGAGGTAATTTGTAGAAGTTTAACTGGTCTTCATTATTTAAATTTTTATTTATATATGATTTGTATTGTTGCCTACTAGAAAACATTAACGCAATTAGTCATAATTATTTATTAAATTATTATTGTTTTTAAAAGAATTTTATTAATTATTGAAGCAAACTTTTTCCCTCAATATAAAAAGTTGTCAAAAATTGTCAAAAATAAATAGGTTAACAAACAGAATATTTTCTATAATATTTTATTATATTATGTTTCACAATTTCGCAAAATTAATTAATTAATTAGAAACTTATAAATTTTCAAAAATAAATGGGTTATCACACAGAATAGTTTCTAGAATATTTAATTTATTATATTTCACAATTGTTTTTTATTTGTTATATTTGATTATTGACAAACTAAAATATCGATCACATAAATCGATAAATAAATTGGTGGATTCAGTGATATTTATTATTATAGACAAAGATATTTTTGAATTTCGCCTTGGGCTCTACTCACATTCGCATGAAAAGCTCTTTAACATCATCTGAAGTTTCAGTTCAGTGGATAATGCCATGTTCACTGTTTGGCACGTGTCGAATGTTTTTTTGTTCTTCATTTCTCTGCTATTTTTAATATTTTTTTTTTAGCAGTTATCGTTTCTAATTACGTGCTGGCAACTTGTTGCGAAAAACTTTCGCGTAGATAAGTGGCTAAGAAGCCAGTTGAGAAACAACCACCACCCACTTAAATACATATTTCAAATGTTTGCTTACTTCTTGAGTTGACTTTCTAAATGAGCTAAATTCAAGAGTCGACTCAAGACCTTAATTTGAGTACACATATAGGTTTTCGATAACTCCATTTAATCTCTCTCTTTCTTTAAGTTGCGTAAATTTCTTTAAATTCAGGTAAGCACTTGTATTTTTGAAATTTTTGCGACACGTTGCACATTGATTTAATTCCATGTTTGCGGTGAAGAAAAGGAAAAAATAAAATATATAAATAAAAATATATAAATACATATATATGTGTTTATAAAAAAGTGCACTCAGTGTCAAGAATTGTTGAAATTCAAATCACATTTCGAATTTTTTCAGTTTATTGTGGACATTATGACGCCCACATTTCGACATGAACGGACAGACAAAACAAACAATTGCGTATACGCAACGTTTGTCGCCGCATTCGCTCGCCGATTTATACCATGTAAATCATATTTTATATGTGTCTGTGTGTTGTGCTTGCAATCAATTATAGTATGTATGTGTGTATGTGTGTGTGTGTGTACATATATGTCACCACACAAACGTCAACTCATTGACTAATCGAGCCACAACAAAAACAGCATTAAGAGAAGCTACTACTAAACCGCATATGCAAAATCGCCAAAGCCACAAATATATATATATATATATATATATATATATATATATATATATATCTATATATATATGGATTTGTTTGCTTGTGTGTAGCTGAGTGTAAATGGACATATAACAAAAGCGACTGCACACGAATATTTGTTAGCGCGCCATTGTTAAATGATTACGACAAATTTAATTGAATTTTCCACCAGAAAAGAAATAAATAAAAAAATTTTAAAAAATATATAATAAAATATGAATGGCATTTCAATTCATTCGCTTCACATGTCTGCAGGGATTCGTTTAGTTTAACTGGCCACGCCCCCATACGCCCTTTTGCTGAACTGCATTCAATGTTGAAGTGGGAGAAATTCAGAGCTACAATTTTTGAGACTGAGCTGCCAACTGAAGAAGAGCTTCAGCAGATTGAGACTGCAAGTCTGAGAGCTTGGCATAATGATCATTATGCTGATGAAGCTCATGATGATCGTGGATTTATGTACAACTTATGCAAATTATTGGCTACTTGAGTCTGCTCCCATGCTGATCACACAAGTGAACAGATAGATAAGGTCAAACATCTGCATGTATTCATGGAAAAAAAGGATATCTAGCTGAATATAATATATGCTAAAATAATATGCATACATATATATACAGTTACGGATATAGATAAAGTAGATACATATTCCCGTATTCAGTAGGTTATATTACCTATGAATCCTTCGTTGTCCAGTTGACCTTTTATCCTTTGGAGATTGGTTTTGTGTGCATTCAAATTGAACTAACATGATTGATGGATGATGACAGCGTTATTGGCGAAAATGGAGCACAAGCCCAACACACACACACACACACACATACACAGACACACACATACACGCACACACAAAAGACTATCGCGGGTACCGTGGTGCGGGTATTGAATGGATAGCATTCAATATCCTTTGCAGCTACTGTTTTTGAATCGAATCCAAATCAAATCAGAAAGACTTGAATATGCTTTCGCCACTAAATTATTACCTCGACAAAGAGTAAAACTTGATTTCAGAAATTTTATAACTTTCGCCACTAGATTATTACTCCGACTAGAAGAGTTAAAAAAAAAAACAAACAAGCTAAAACTTGATGTCAGAAATTGTAAGTCTTCAAAAAGCTTTCGCCACTAGATTCTTACTCCGGCTAAAAGTAATTTCTAATGTAAATTTTGAAGTTAAATTTCTGAAATCAAGCTTTGCGACAAAGCATACTTAATTGAATAAATAGAAAAATTTTAAATAAAAAAAATAATAAAACAAATACTTGGGCATTCCGCACTTTAAAAAACCTCAGATTAAAAAGAAATAGCTACGACTTTTTGGCTATTCAGTTTTAAAATTAGATGCATAATAGATTTGCAGACATATCCTTTAATTACCCAAAATTGGAAATGAATTTTATTGAATTTTCACATCGCATCTGAGTTTATCAAAGTGCAATGATAAAGTTTAAAAATAATATCCTCTAAAGGAACTTGTAGGCAATGTAAGAACTCGTAACGGTAATTTAAGTAAAATCTTAAGAGTTTTTAAGCACTGTGCACATTCAAATTTTGTGACGGACTTTCGCTGACAATTACACCCAAGCGCCGGAGTTATATTCCACAGCAGGGGCGGGGGCGGGAGGCGTGACATGCGAATATCTGGTCAGCCAGATGACTGATAGCAATATCGGCGAGTGTTTGCCCGAACTGCCAACTGCCAACTGCACCCTCTCAAATATATGGAAACCCATCTCCAGTTTCTCACTTTGATTTAGCCCACAATCAAATTTGTTAGTTTCGTGTTTCGTATACAATATAAATCCAACTACTTGTATACTCCAAAGTGGATATACACACATGTATGAATATATGTATATCTGTATATATCCCATACCTTTCGTCTCCTATTGCATCTCGCATCCATTTACAGTGTGTGTGTGTGTCCGTCCGTCGATGTCTCTACAATGAAATATTTTTGCGCTATGCGCGTGGCACAATTGGTTATAAAATAAAAGAAAGAGCGTTCAGTTCTGTGGTCGGTTCGTTGGTTGGGTGGGTCGATGGGTCGTCGTCGTCTGTGGCTTGACAGACTGACTGACTAACTGACTGACGGACGGACGGTAGGTTGTACGACGGTTGCCCACTCAATAGCTGGGGGCTCTTTTCAATTGGCCCTGCCTGTCTCGTTGCTGCTGCTGTCGCGAGCTTAATATGAATTTCATACATGCATACAAAGTGGATTTTTTTCTTCTTTTTTTTTTTTGTGTTTGTATTTCAGTTTAGTCGCATGGACTTTGGGTCGTATTTTAGTTTAGTTGCTGATGGCGAGTGGAACGCGTAGATTTTTATCGCATCACAACAAATTAAATCTTGAGTCCAGTGAGTTTTCTTCTTCTGTTTTTTTTTTTTCGCGGGTGCCAATTCAAAAATTCCAAAATTCACTTATCAGAGATATATATTTGTGCACCGATAAGCGAGATACAAATTGTACAAACTGACAAAAAGTTCGGTTACAATTGCAGAGGCCTTCAAATCAATTAGAACACAAAGTTCAAGTGTTTGCTGCAACAACTATAACAATAACAAAAATATTAAAAATAAAAAAAAAATAAAAAACAATGCGCGTTCGTCTCAATTTCTTGCTAGTTTTTTTTTTCATTTTTTTCTGTAAATTTTTTTTTTGTTTTTTTTTTAAATGCGATTTTTTGCGTTTTGTATTTCGTTTCCGTTGCGTATGTTGCCTAAACAATGACACGAACGGCAGCGCTGCCGACGTTGACGGCGACGTCGAAGTTGACGCCAATGGGTGTCGCCATTGTCGCTGTCGACACCGCTGGGCGCCGTCGCCACCAGCGGCGAAATCGATACCAAAAACGCCAACAATAAATGCAATGCGAATTCCGCAAGGAAAAAACAATCAAAGAGTGAGAGAGAGAGAAATTGAGAGAGGGAGAGAGAGTGTGTTTAGGCGCTGGTAACTGTTTTTTGTTTTGTTTTTGGGGGGCAGGGCACACTGTGAACTGTTGACAGGTTTCGGCCTGTAGCTTTGTGGCTTATCAAATATGTCAACATTTTTATTTATGACTTGTTAATTGCAAAGAGGCGAAAGAGTTGCCAATACGCAAATCAGACAATAACCGGCAATAATAATAACAACAGCAACAACAACAACAACAATGAACAGTCAGTCAGTGCATACACAACAAGCAGACAATAAAGCGCGAAATTCCACACACACACACACACACACACACACACACACCCTTTGTAATATGCCCATGTACAGTACGCTTGTATCTGTATCTATGCCCAATAGATACAGCTCATTTATTTGGCTGACTTTTTACTGATAAGCAGCTACAACAACAACAACAACAACTACAAAATCAGCACAATAGTGTCGCGATACGCTTCGTGTCGAATCACTTGTGTCAATGGATCTATTTTATTTTTTGTAGCCTTGTGCACAAAGCTTATGCAAAGATAACAATACTTAGATACTAGATACTCTATATATAATACAATGCATAATGACTATATATACCAAATAGTATATATAGTAAAAATATTTGCAAACAACATTTGTTTTCTCTTTGGTTCCGTTTTTCCCCATTTGACTTTCCTTCAATTATCATTTGGGGCCACTTTCAAGGTCATGCAACTGATTTGCACCCACATTCAACGACTTGTCATCAAAAATGGTCACTTGGCCATTTTGTTTTTGTTGTTATTGTTGTTGTAATCACATTGGCGCTTCATAGTCCTCCATGGTCGAATTGTTTTTGGGGCTCGTTCGTGTTACTTATTTAGTGTGGCTTACTTGCAATTATGTAAATGAAAATCAATTTCGATATCTTATTTCTTGGTAATAAATAAATATATTAATACCATATGTATGCAAAGAAATAATTGATTTGTTAGGCAATTACTTAATTAACTTTGTGTCAATGCGGCATTTCTAAGAAATAGTTATATAAGTATAAGTACATATATACAAACGAACGAAAAACGTTACATTTATTATTTCGATAAATATCGATTTTGGTGATTTGTAGGTGTGGCCGAAATTTGCTACAGTTAGATCTTTGGAAGAGGTCATCAGAAAAATGGCTGCCAAATTTTGTGAGTCTAGCTCTAAAATTGTGTAAAATAGGTATTTTCACGATTTAGCCGTCCTCAAGTGGGCGTGCCAAATCAATTTTTTTTATCGTTACAAAAGCTCATTAGTAAGCTGTCTGCAAAATTTGGTGTATCTAGCTTTAAAAATGAGGGTTATAAACAGAATCAATTGATAATGATTGATAAAAAAAATGTTTTGAAGTAATGATTTTTAACAGACAAATTATATGTCGACTTAGCTTGTTGTCATAGTTGAAAACATATAGATATAAACTCTTTGAGAGATGTCTTCATGCTCTACACATTTCATAAGAAAATTGTAATACCGTCTGCTAGAGTGTTCTCGAATCCAAAACAATCTTCTGTTTATTTAAAAACAATTCTTACAGCTTAATAGCTAAATCGATAAATCTTAAAGTCTGAACATTTTTACTATTGTATATTGATTTGTTGTATAAATTGGCATATTTGACAGTTATTTCTCAAACTGTGTAAATTTGCAAATTCACAAATATTTGTTTTGGTTTACGGTTCGAACCTATATGGGGTCAACAATATAAAGGCTGTAAATTTCCAATGTCTTCAATTTTATTGTCATAGGTCAATAAAAGAAAAAACAATTCTTTAGTTTGTGGATTTAAATACTTTGAGTTAATTTATAAAACCATTGCTATCAAATCCACCAATTAAAATTACTCATTGCATCATATTCAAATATAATCAAGGATATTGCGCAGTTAAACATCAAAATTAGATGCCAAGGTTCAGATGCTGCTGCTGCTGCTAAGTGCTAAAACAACTATGCGATTTCTTCCGTAACGTTGTCAACGTGAAAGTATCTAGTTCCATAAATCAATTTATACAGCCACTAAAAGCTCAATCAAGAACTTTTCATTGAAAGTCACTTAATTAACAACTGCACCTGCACTCTTCGCGTCCTGTGAGGGACGCGTGTGGCAGCAGGTATCAATTTACTTTGGCTGAACTTTAATTCACTGCCAAGGTCAGGTTGCCAAGAAGCACTCAAAGAGCGATTCCAGCTATTCTTGGCACTGTGTTCCATCCATCCACACAGAGAGTTCGGGGGAAAAGTGTTTGCACCGAGCGAGGTAAACCAATTGATATAGCTGCCACTCTCGAACGAACGGACGCACGGACGAACGGACGGACGGAAGCTGGCAAGTGCTCGGTCGGGTATCCTGTGCGTGAAGCATCCTGTCACAACAAATTGAGTTAACTTGAATGCCTCGACAGCATCAGTGCTGCAGCAATCTAATTCAATCAAGTGTTGGTTGCATTTAGGTTCCTGTGGCTGCAACTGCAAATGGATCTCACACACACACACACACACACACACACACACACACAGCGTGTGTTATGGTCATGGCCATTAGGCTGCCCGACAGGCCAGAATCGGCCAGCCACTAACTACTTTCGACTGCATTGTTGGACCGACCGCCGTCTGAGCTCATTCTCGTCATGCATTGACGCTTGCGACGCCCCAGATCCAGAAGCCGCCCAAAGGGGGTTGCCCCAAACCCATTGAAAATGTCTAAAAGGGTATAACGGTTTCGTGCAAATGTGTGCAACAGGCAGCAAAGTGTGTATATATTTATATATAATATATTTAATTTATATTATGAACTAGCGCTGCATATCGATTCGACGATATCGATTTTATATCGATATATGTGGAATGCATCAATGTTTAAAAAAATATATCAGAATATCTTTTAATCATTCAATTACTTTATTCTATTTTCGATGAAATTAAGTTCATTCGATATTCAATGCGATATTCCCGATTTTATATCGATACTGAGATGCGAAATTTAACTAAGATAGGGTATAATATTTAATTCAATATATGTAGATATTAAAAACAATATATCATAAAATATTCTCATCTATTCAAATACTTGGCCTTTATTCTATTTCCGATGAATTTAAGTTTTATCGATATTCAATTCCGCTATAGTATTCTTCCGGTATAGTATTCAATTCAAAATAATTAGATATTTAAAGCAATTTATCAGAAAATATTTTCGTCTATTCAATTACTTGCCCATTCTATTCTCGAAGAGTTTAACTGATAAATATCGAGTTGAATCGATAGTATTTATATTTACTAATAGTTTCGATATTTGAACAAATTTAAGAATTCGTTTATCATATTGAACTTTACTCAGCGCTCAATATGGTAAACAAGTTCAAGAATGATTTCTAAATCTTTCGTATTTTCGATTGAATACATGTAGTGATAACACGCAGCTGTTTACAGGGTATCTACTGGTCTCACTTTGTTTTTTTAGCAGGCAGCCCTTGCGTCAGTCGAACATTTTCATTTCGCTTTGCAGACAAGTTTTGCTCTTGTTGTTGTTGTTGTTGTTGCTATTGTTATTGCTTGTGTTTGTGTTTGTGTTGGTGTTATTATTGTTACTATTGTTGGAGATGGCCAAGCGCACCTGTGGCCCAAAGCGATGACATGAAAGATCTCGAACTGATCCGTTGCAGTCTGTCTGGATGCTCGCGCGGGCAGCACAAAAATTCTTGAACAAATACGTTCGTTTATAAACAAACAACAATAAATAACACATTCACAATCCAAACAGTCATCGCAAACAACAGTTCACCGGGCAACAGGGGGGCGTTGGGGGCGTGTCTCGTTGGCTGTTTGCGCAAATTGCGCAGCCTACTCGTATTTGGCAACGACGTCGTCGACGTCGTCGTCGTGACCAGCGTACTCAAACAGCTGACAACGTCCAATCGGGCTCACTCCGATCTCTTAACTTGCCGCAGCCACAGCCGCAACAACATTGACGTTGACGTGGACGCTGCCTCTGACGTCGACGTCGACGTCAACGTCAACGCTAACGGCACGCGCCAAAGTGTCTCAGCTCCAGCTCGACCTTATTTCGTATGGCAATCAGGTGCCGTTGCCTTCAATGCTCACATACGCACACACACACAGTTTGAATTGCTTTTGGAATAGGTATTTTACTATCTTAGATTGCCGCCTGGGCCTCAGTTACCAGATGCCTGACAATTGATGTAATAAATCTGATCATAAAACAAAAAATTTGTAAGCTATAAATGCCAAATGTTATAGTAACTACGTGCAATTATGTTATACGTCACTCAAAAATTGTTTGCATTATAAAAAGCAAATTATAAAAGATTTTGAAAGTGCTTTAGAAAAAAAAAATAATAATATTCGTTCCCAGTATAACTGCTTAAAAGTGCCAATAACAGTCTTAATTATTGTTGTTATTTATTTATTTAGAAATACAGATTAACATCACCAGTTGAGTAATTCACTGCATTCATAACGAAATGGAAATAAATATTCCCTTGAAATATGATATTCCCTCTTTTCATTAAAAACATTTACCAAGAAAAAAAAGGTTATCTCCGTTGAGTTGTATACATTTTCATACTTTTGTGCGATAGTTCCTATATAACATATATAATATAGCATGCCAGATTTGCATACCGTAGTATTTTAGTAGCTGTTGACGATAACTGGAGAAGTTATACAAGAAAATGTTATCTGTAGTCTTTGATGTTAAGTCAATTGCACCCCTCTATGCAATTCTCAATAATTCAATTAATGCCTGCAGAATTTTGGTGTTTTAAGCGATGTCTGTCTGTGTTATTTAAAAGTTGTGTTTGAAATGTTGAGTTTTTTGTAGGTAAGGCTAGGTAAGTGATTCTCTTTCTCTCTATTTCTCTTTGCCTCTCTCTATTTCTCTCTCTCTCTCTCTCTTACTCTCGTTCTATCTTCATTACTCAGGCGGAATTTCACGAAAAAATAAATAAATAAAAAAACCTATTTGCTTACATTATTTTATTCTCGCTTCCTTCATACGAACAAAATATATTTGTATTATTTATGGATAACATTATCATTAGCATATTATTAATAGTGGTAATAAATTATATATTTTGGATGGTCCGATCGTTATGGCCACCACTGTGGGCACCTGCCCATGGCTGTAGCTCACCCCTGTCAAGTATTTTATTAATCGATTTGTTGTTGTTGTTTTTTTGTTGTACTTGTAGTGCCAATCAGCCGCCAAATCTAACAGTATTAGCAAGCACAACACCGACCACGCCCACAACGCGCCAACCCAAATCGGCAGCGGCCCTGAGCCAAGCGTTCTACGCGGTAAATGCCAGCGGCGGTGGCGAAAACAGCGACCTGATGATCCGACTGCGCGAGTCCATTAAACAGAAGGAGGAGTTCCTCAAATCGCCGCTACCCTCCGGCGTGCTGTCCGCCTCCGCTGCCGCAACAGCCAACGGCAACGCAGCGCAACCATCGCCACAACAGCATCAGCAGCAGCAGCAGCAGCAGCAACAATCGCAGCACTTTTTCCCATCGCACACGCCACCAGGAGGAGGCGGTGGTGCAGGAGGAGGTGGCGGCGGCAGCGGCGGTGGCGTCGGCGCCGTAATTGCAGCGCGCGTGCGCCATCAAGCGCTGCTCAAACAGCAGCAGCAACAGCAGCAGCAACAGCAGCAGCAGCAGCAACAGCATCACCATCAACAGAGGCCGCAGCTTGTGGTCAGCTTTGATACGTACGACAGTTATCTGAGCAGCAAGCTGGCGTCGCGTTCCTTGGGCGCAGTTCCGTCGGTATCGCAGCCCCGACAGGTTGCTGTTAGCGTGGCCAACAGCAATGCCAAGTACGCCAAGGAGTTAGACTACTTTGAGACGCTGCAGGAGACGGGCGTCACCAACAAGGTGTAAGTAGTTGCAACTGCATTCAACAAAATACTTTCGCGCTTTTCAATTCAGTTATCCTAATGCAATTTGACAATGATCTGTATGATATACAACTTGATCCGATCGGACCACTACATCATATAGCTCCAATTGGCATAATCGGATAACAACTCGAACTTTTTGTTTTTTAGGATTTTTTGATCGAATTACAAAAGATGCAAAAAAAAAAAATATATATAATTGATTCGATTCGATTTCGCTTGATAAAAAATTTGAAAATTATATTTACGTTTGTTTTTATTTTTTATAGTCATTTATTTTATATTTTCCCAAATCATTTGGTTTTTTTTTTTTTTTTTTTTTTTTTTTTTTTTTTTTTTTTTTTTTTTTTTTTTTTTTTATTTTTTTTTTTTTTTTTTTTTTTTTTTTTTTTTTGATTTAAATTAATTAGTAATATTCTTCCAGACAAGTTTTATCGATACTTCCTCTAAAATCAGGAAAAATTTTCAGTTTACGCTGTAATTTTTCAAACTAGACCGGTTTAGGTTTCGTTTCAAAGTTTAAAAATAATGAAGGTTACGGGACTCCTTTGCTAATTACAAATATATAGCATTTTTAAACGCCTCGTTTATTTGTCTAAAAACTTAAAACCATCGAAATTCAACTTTATATGAATTCTAACAAGTCAAAAATCGAACGCAATGTAAACAAAGCACAAAGCGATATTGTGACGTCACACGGAACTGTTCAAAGTGCAACCTTTAAATCTCTTAATCGTGCCCAAAACTGTTGCTTATGATTTTCCCTTTCCTCTGTGATAGATTTGAGAGTAAATTGGTGTCGCACATGTCGAAGGGCTTTGATCCGTTCAAGCCGCTGTCAATCAACACAAACGCCGCCTCCGAATCGAGCGGCGCCAGCAACGCCAACTTGGCCAAGAAGCAAAGCGTTCTCTACGAGTCGCTGCAACAGCATCCGCTGCACCAGATGCAGGCCAAGTACCAGCAGAGCACCAGCATCAGCACGAGTTCCGGCAGCAGCGCCGTCGACGGACAGACGAGCAGCCGCATGGAGCTGCACAAGGCAACGCTCGCGAATGCAACCATTGAATCCGTGCCGAGCAGTAAGTGTATCCCATCTACCCATATAAGCCCATTTATTACATTACCACATTTTGGCCAATTTCAGAGTTCAGCAACGTGCAGCACGGAACGGAACATCCGCAGCCCAGCAGTAGCTCCTCGCACACGGTTGCCACATTGGCGGACATTGCTGAGAGCAACGGTAAGTGCACCTAGATTCAACTTAGAACTTCAACTAAACCATGTAGGCACCGCTGCGGCAACTCGAATATTCTAGAAATCGCAAACTAGTCAACCGGAATGTTTTCTCTGTACTTGCAAAATAACCTTCAACTTTCAGCCTTCAACATTTATATTGCCACCCCTTTGGGGCTGTGTCAATAAAAATTTTGTCAGCCAGATATTCCACCTCTTTATTAAAACAACAAGCAAGAATGTAGCAAATGGGTGCAACCGACTGCCCAATACGCTTTTTTGGTAAAATAATAGCTTTAGTTCTTTTATTCGGCTCGGATTTTAGATAATTTTCTGTTTGCATAATTTGTTAACTTTAGCTCTAAAAATTTAAAAGATATATATTTGATTTGACTGATAATAACAAATAAACTCTTTTCACTTCGTGAAAAGAGTATAAAAAACTGATTGCTACATCTCTGAGAAATAATAAATAATACATTAAAAATTCGGTTACAAAACAAATAATAAAATGTGTAATTTTTTTCCGTTTAATTTTTCACGCGGAAAATAAGTAAAACCTGCAATATATGATGGAACACTTTGGTATCCGATTCCAGGAAATGCCTGCCAGTTAATTATCCTGGTGCAAAATTCTGAAAACACAATATTTTCATTTTAAAAAAATCATAATAATATTGAGAGCTTCATGTGAAATAAAAAATAAACTTGACAAGGCCAGAGCCGTACATTAATATGTAATAAAAAGTAGTGAGAAGGCTCTAGTCGGGAAGGCTCGACTAAGAGATACTCAGGGTATCCTGCAATCTATCTTTAAAAACATTTTAACTTTATCTAAATTCTTGATTAACTTCTAAACCTAAAGTAAGATATTCAAATCTATGTAAAATGCTCAAGTCTGCAATATTTGTTTTTTGAATTTTTGATTATTTTTTTATATTTGATGATGATGATTAGGAGGAGGTATTAAAAATCTGAAATATATTTAAAAATTACAAAGATACAACTCGATTTATATTGATGTTAATGAAACGGGTAAAGATATCAAATCCAAAATCAAAAAATTAGGGTTAGTTTAGTTTTGTAGTTTCTGAAATAGCTGCATTCATAAACATACGGACATGGCTAAATCAACTCTACCTGTCGTCCTGATCAAGAACATTTAAACTTTATGAAGTATAACAAACATATTCACAAAACCCGTTTTACCCATTTTCAATGTGTTCAGGGTATAAAAATGCAATTCGTGAAAAAAATATATTGAGATTGGTTTCAGACCTGAAAACAAAATTACAAAAATTCCTGTTGGATTTCAGTTGAAAATTAATTTGTATATTCATTAAATATATGACAAAAAAAGCAAATTAAGATACGCATAAATTCGATTAAAGCGAAAAATAGAATGCGATGCCAAAATGTATAATTAATGAGTAGCGCGAATTAAAGCAATTCATAGAACATCAAAGAAGAGGAATTCATCAAATATTTAAAATCATCAAAAACAATTCGCAAGTTAACTTAACAATGCAAATAAGCAAATAAATAAATAATATATGTATATATATATATTGGATTGTTACAGCTGCTGCCATTATGGAGGCAGCTTCGGTGCCTGGCAATGTGGTGCGCCGCTTTAAGCCGCTCTCCTCCAGCTCCTTTGACGAGGGCAAGCCAGTGCGACGAATTTCGTATCTGCGCGCCACCAACAACGAGACGGAATACCACGGAGAGCCGACGGCGGACGGAACGACGGCCAGTGCAGCGGTTGTTGCGGCTGCAGCTGCTGCAGCGGCTGCCGCGGCCGTTGTTGAGCCGCACAAGACCAAAGCGCTGGTGGAGGAGCATCCGGATCCCACGTACGATGTGATCGCTGGCACTGGCGGCGGTCATGAGTTCATTGAAACGCCCAACGGCCTGGAGGATGTGCGCTTATTGACCAATCATATCAGTCGGCGCGCCTCGATAAGCAGCGAAATGCGCAGCAGGTGAGTTTGAACACTGCCTTAATTTCAGGTGAACCAATAAATAGATCTCTTTTCTCTGTTTACAGCATTCACATCGATGCCGAACTGAATGGCAAGTATGTGCCCAACGAACTGGAGGCCTTTGAGACGGAAATTGAGATCAAATCCTCGTGCATCAATGGCAAGGTAAACAACACCACCAACTGACATTTGACATCAACTAAATCACTTTTCTCTCTGGACTAAATAGCGCATGCCCGAGTATCGGTCGTGGCGTCAGGTAAAGCTTGAGGTCAACGGAGATTTGCTGCGTATTTACTCTGGACGCCATGCCAAGGAGCATAATGTAAGTGATATCGATAACGATATTCTCAGTTTGTTTGTCTGTCTGTCTTTATAAACTACAAAATCTAGAGACCTACAATTGTTAACTATATATTTTCCATACTCTATACCAACACGTTTATCACAATTTGTTTTTGATAAATTGCCCCCATATTATTTTTATCGATAAATATCGGTTTTAAAACAGTGATTTCTTAGTATAGATTTCGAGTTAGACGCAACAATTTAAGTTTTAGTTTTTTATTTTTTATATAATACTATTTTGTTTATCACTTTATTTAGATCTGAGTGTTTTTGGCAAGCAAAAAATTTATTTTTTCAATTTTTGATCCCCTTTTCCTAATCAACCTACACTTTGTAGATCAGTGCTGCTTTGTTATCCGAAAATATACAGATATATGTAAATATATACATTTATTGTCTCCTGGCAATACTAATTCAATATATCTATGTTCCATTTGACAGGTGATCGAGCTTGATATTAGAAATTTTAAGTTTTATGACGAGACGCTGGACAAGAAGAAATACTTGATACGCATGCAATCGAAGCCCAGCGCCAGCGGCGCCCACTTGGCCACATTGGGCAACGAGCTCAACCTGGATGACGCCCACGATAAGCTGACCTCGTCGGGCAGCAGCAGCGCTGCCGAGCCGCAAACACCGGCACAAACAACGGCACCATCCTGCGGTCCCTACACCGAAATCCTTTTTAAAACCAAAAGCAGCAACGAGATGAAGCGTCTCTTTGGGCTGCTGCAATGGAAGGATAGCCTCAACTATGATGACAATGTAAGTCTTAATATTTTCTCGTCCCTTTTTATACCCAGTCACGAAGTAAAAAGAGTATATATTTTATTTGCCTCTCGAATCAATTGTCACTATTATTATAAATAACAACATTAAAATCAATTCCGAGGGGGAAAACAATTTTGACATATAAAGCTCTCGGATCCATATCTCCCAAAACTCAAATTCTCATAACTTTGTCAAAGCTGAACCGATTTTCAAGTTTGAGGGCATTTCTGTCATGATTTGTCCTCTAGATTTATTCTGCATTTAAAATATATGAATTTTTGAAAATAATTTTTTTTTCAAATTTTTTTGTAAAAAAATCATGTACTCCCCTTGTTATTTTTTGAAAAAAAATTTTTTTTCAAAATTTAGAATCTTGAATTTGTATTTTTAATCGATTGTGGGAGCCTTAATTAGCTTAAAAAACAACATTTAAGCTGATTCTGGGGAAGTCCAATTTTTGGTCAAAAATCATGCCAAATTTGACAAAAATTTTGACATGTAAAGCTCTAGGATTCATAGCTCCCGAAATTCAAACTACCATAACTTTGTCAAAACTGAACCGATTTTCACGTTTGAGGGCATTTTGGTCATGATTTGTCCTCTAAATTTATTCTGCATTTAAAATATAAGCATTTTTGAAAATAAATTTTTTTCGAATTTTTTTGTCAAAAAATCATGTACTCCCCCCTTGTTATTTTTAGAAAAAAATTTTTTTTCAAAATGTAGAATCTTGAATTTGTATTTGTAATCGATTGTGGGAGCCTTAATAAGCTTAAAAAACAACATTTAAGCTGATTCTGGGGGGGTCAAATTTTTGGTTAAAAATTATGCAAAAATTGACTAAAATTCGTGTTTAATTTTCCAGGAGCAGCAGCCAACAGGCAAGCAGCTGGCGGAGCCACAGAAAACAGCCGCCACCGCGAGCTATCTGGATGATGTCGCTGGCGCTGCGGACAGCTCGCCCCTGAGCTCGCACTCGGGCGGCGGCTTGGTGGAGGGGGGACCTGTTGCGGCGTCCATAGCGGCAGCTGCCGCTGCGACAACCAATGACTCCATATCGCCGGTGATGAAGCTGCGCAAGCCATCCTCGCACAAAAATCTGCCGGACAAGGATCTGGGCTCGCCAAAGTCAAAGAACTGGAAGGATTTACTATTTCGACGTGGCGGCGGCAGTGGCGGCGGTGGCAGCGGCGGTGCCGTCTCCCAATCGGACCTGGCCTCGCCCTCCGGCTGCGCCAAGACAGGCGGCTCCATTGGGCTGCCGCTGCGCGCCTGTCCGATGTCCAAGAATAACCCATACGTGCCCCATCTGGTGGATATGTGCACCAACATTGTGGAGACCAAGGGTTTGGGCGTTGTGGGCATTTATCGCATACCCGGCAACAAGGCGGCCATCTCGGAGCTGTCGGAGCTGGTCAACACGAAGGACTTTCAGTTCGAGAGCTGCGCCACCGATGTCCGATGGGAGGATGTCAACGTGGTCAGCAGCCTGCTGAAGCTGTTCATACGCAGCCTGCCGGACGCGTTGATGCCGGCCAGTTTCTACATCAATTTCATTGAGGCGGACAAGAAGACGGGCATGGAGCGAATTGTCCTGCTCAAGGACATTGTCGAATCGCTGCCGCGCCATCCGTACGAGACAATGAAGCACCTAATCAGACATCTGTGCCGCGTCAGCGACAACTGCACGGTGAACCGCATGGAGCCAAAGAATCTGGCCATCATCTTTGGCCCATCCATAATACGGACGCCCAACGATACCCTGGAAACGGCCGTCAAGGACATGAAGCATCAGTGTCGCATTGTCGAGCTGCTTGTCACGCAGGTAGGTCAACGCCATCACCCCCGAAGATCGGAAAAATGAGAGATAGATCAAATTATGAAAAGCCTTCACAACATCGACATATTTTTTATTTATATTCGTATACCGGACCACTATATCATATAACTCCCATAGCAATAATCAGATAACATTTTTTTTGGTTTTTTAAGATTTTTTGACCCAAAAAATGAAAAAATTACAAAGGATCCAAAAAATCATTAGTTTGGTTCACATTTCGAAACAATGATTCAGCTTTGGTTTCGGTTCATGAATCTGGGTTTTTTAAATTAATGAACCCAGACATTAGTTCGAACGTGGATCCAACCACTAATTTAAAAATTGAGAAAGCTTATCCAAGTTAATTTTTGTTTATTTTTTAAGGTCAGAAAAAATTCATTCAATTCAGAATAAAAAAATGTGGTTTGGTTCGGCTTAGGGTTCGGTTTAAAACTTGGCTCAAAACCGAGTTGCAGCCTAGCTAATTAAAAATATAGAAAATTTGTAAATTCTCAGTTCAGTTGTCCAAAAATTGAAAACCATGGAAATTTAGCTTTATATGGATATATGGATATAAACAAAAAATTTAAAATTTAAATACAAATACGTTTATATTTATATTATTTCTTGTTCTAACACAGTACGAATACTTCTTTGAGGGCGGCAGTCTGCCCGATCTGGCGGATCTGACCGGTGGTGCGTCCGCTCCGAGTCCGGCGCAGCCGCAACAGACGCAGGAGGACCAAACCAGCATGCTGCTGCACAATCTCTCAAAAATTGAGCGGATCACGGAACGGGAGACGCGCTCCTCACGGTTCATACCACAGCTGCGGAGACGGACGCACGGCAAACGGAGCGCGGTCAGCTCGGACACGTACTCCGGCGAGAGTGTTCTGGTAAGCGGCAGCAATCAAATCGAGCACAATTCCCACTGCACCAACACCAACACCATCACAACCACAACCACAACCACCTCCACCACCAATCGCACCAGCAATCAACGACGAATGCAGCGAAAGGCTGTGCAAAGCATTTGCGATTTTGGCCTAATCCTGCCCGGTGTTCACTTTCAGTCGCTCGACTACGCCAAGGTATCGGCCAGCAGCACCACCAGCACCAGCAGCAGCTCCACGCTCCACAGCAGCAAGACGACCAGCGCCACAGCCACCTCCAGCAAGGTGCTCGGCAGCTCCTCCACCTCCAACTCCAACTCCGCCGCAACAACATCGAAATCCACCTCATCGAAAACGACGTCCATGTCGAAAGCGACCACAGCATCGTTGACCACCAAGAAACGCACCACCGGCGGCTTCCTCTCCGGCGGCAGCAGTGCGCGCAGCTCGCAGACGCGCAAGACCAGCCTCGATGAGAAGGACTCGGCCAGCGTCGATTCAACGGGCAGCACCGGCAAACACGAACACCAGCAGCAGCAGCAGCAACTGCAGCAGCAGCAGCAGCAGCAGCAACAGCAGCGGAGCAGCATCGACATCTCCATTCTGCTCACCGATGACGATTCCAGCAGTCGGCTCAGCGATACGGGTAAGTTCTAGTAAAAAAGTGAACTACTCGCTAAACGAAACCGGAACGAATTCAATGTTCATTGTACGTTTTATTCCCATTCCAATTCGTTCCACTTCCAATATCGTTTTTTGTTGTTCTTAGTCCCAATATCGTTTAATAGGTTTTCAATACAGATAATGCGTAGTTTATTAAGCAAACGATATTGGGACTGAAAATAAGTTAAAAAAACGATATTGGGACTGAACAAACGATATTGGGACTCAAGCCAACGATATTGGGACTGAAACGAAAAACGATATTTGGATTAGAATGATATTGGGCAAATGAAAAAAATCAAACGATATTGGGACTCAAACGATATTGAAAATAAAACGAACATTAGGACAAAAACGAACGATATTGGGGTTCGAATAAACGATATTGGGACTCAAGCAAACGATATTGGGACTCGAACGATATTGGGACTGAGCAAACAATATTGGGACTCAAGTAAACGATATTGGGACTAAAACAAAGAAAAAAACGATATTGGGACTAGCACTCAAACTCGAAACTCAAACGATATTAACTCTGAAACGATATTTGAACTCAAGCAAACGATATTGGGACTCGAACGAAGAAACTTGATGTTTTAATGGGAACCATTTGTTTTGTGCGCAGGTTCGATGTCGCTGACCACCATCACGGACACGCTGGACAGCAAGCTGCGCAATTTGCGCAGCGGTTCCGAGTCGAACGATGAGAACGGCTCGCCGGAGTTTCCCAAGAATCGACGGCACACGCTCGGCCAGCCGCTGCATCTGCACTCCGAGAACATTCCGTATGCGGACGAGTCGCCGGAGCGACTCTTCCACAACTTCTGTCCGCTGGACGCGCCCCATTCGCTGCTGCTGTCGCGCTCGTGCACGGCAACGAACAGCCTGGGCGAGGCGAGGGAGGACAAACAACAGTTGCAGCTGCAGCTGCTGATGAAGCCAACGGTGGCGCCGCTGCCCGCCAGCCTGCTGAAGGCGGCCCACAAGCTGCAGCACTCGGCCACCGCGCCCATACACCAGGGCAGCTCAACGGCCCCGGCCAGTGGCGCTGCCACGCCCACCACCACAGGCGGCACCACAAACTCAAGCAGCGCCTCCACACCGCTGGCCGGCACGCCCATTTCCCAAGCGGGCAACGCAATGCAGCGCAACAAAAATCTGCGCTTCAGCAGCTCGCTGGCGTACGAGCGGGGCGCCAACTCCGAGGACGATTCGGAGGGCTCCACCACCAGTGATCCCAAGGAGAAACTGCTGCTGGCGACGCCGCTGCCCGCGTTTTTTCTCGAGCGCTACAATAAAAAGCGACGGGACCATCGACTCTTTCGCAGCGCCAGCTTCAACTGCCGCAACTACTCGACGCGACACATGAACAGCAATTCGAGTGCCGCGGCCGCGGCAGCGGCAGCGGCTGCTGCGGCATCAGCTTGCTGCTCGCCCACATCGGGCGCATCCTCGTGGGCGCTGACCAAGGACGAAAAGACTGACATGAATCTGACCAAAAAGCGCCAGATACAAAACAAACAGAATCGCTCAATCAAGCGACGGCACACGGTGGGCGGACCCCACGATTATGCCGCCAACAGCAGCACAAATTGTGGTGCAGCAGCTGGCGGCAACAGCGCCTGTGGTCACGATCTGACCGCCATCAACTACAATCATCACAATCGCCATCATCAGCAGCAGCTGCTCAAGCTGGGCAGCGCTGGCGGGGCTGGTGCCGGTGGTGCTGCTGCTGCCGAGACGACAACCACAACGACCACGACCACGACAGTGCTGCGCAGACTGGGCGCCAGCAGTCAAGGTGCTAGTGGCAGTGGTGCAGCCGGTGGTGCAAGTGTCAGTGGTGCCACTGAAGCCACTGTCGCATTGCCCGTTTCCAGTTCGGGCAACAACAATGGCAACAACAATAGCAACAACAACAACAACAACAACAACTCACCGCTCAGCGATGGCAGCAACGGCAACAGCTCACCAAGTGGCGCCGGCGTCGTCAGTTCCGCCAGCAGCAGCAGCAGCAGCAACAACAGCAGCAACAACAGCAGCAACAGCAGCAGCAGCAGCAACATTGGCGCCGCTGCTGGCGGCGATCAAGTTCTCGAGGTGGGCATTCGCATCAAGAACATCAATCGCGGACGCTACTAATCAGGTGGGTCTTCCAAACATAAAACCTCAACCAACAATCTCAACTGCTATGAGTTTTCATTTTAAAATTTAAATTAACAAGTTGAAAAAAAATCGTTGAGCTAAATACATTTTTCACATTTTGCTTAAAAGTTCATTTTTTAAACTCCCTTGAAAGTTTTTCAAAAAATAATTACATTTTCAATTTTTTTTTAAGACAGCTCAGAAAGCGTAGAAAATTAAATAAATGCTAAAAAAAAATTAATCTTTAAGCAAAGAGAATTAATAAAATTTTGTTCAAAGATTCATTTTATTTTAACTAATATTTAAAAGTTGCTTAAATATTTTTCTATTTTTATTTAAAAATTACAGTTTATTATTCATTTTGATCAAAAATTCATATTTTTCAACTCATATTGAATTTAAATGAAATAATAAATAAAAATTTTAAGTGTATTTATTTGTAAAACTTTTTAATAAAACTTAGTAAAATATTTTCTAAACAAATTTAAGGAAACTAGTTTATTGCGTTTTTAGAAAGCTGTAATAAAAATAAAAATAAAAAAATATCAAAAAAAAAATATAAAATATAAATAGAGCAAACTTTTTTATGCAGCAAACTTTGTAGAAAATGATTTTTGTAGTTAAAGTTTTATGTTATAACAGTTATTTTGTATACCTAATTTAAATTAATTTGTGCCTTTTTCTTGCAGCAAAAATTAGACGCAAAGCACAAACATGGATGAGCAAGAGACAGAGAGAGCACGAGAGAGAGAGAGAGAGAGAGAGCGCAAATGTGTGCGAGGATATGTTGGAAAATATTAGTATTAAAAGCCAAGTATATAAAAACACATGCAGGCAGCATATATGCGATATATGATATATGATATACATAAATATTTATTTAGCCATATATATGTGCATATTAGTATGCATTGTAATTATGTTCAGGCGAAAGTATTTATAACGACAAATTGTGGACACACACACCTCCCCAAACACACACACACACACACATCGAGGGAACAATGAAAAAGCAAAAGTAATGATAGAATAGAAAAAGGGTGAAAGCGTCGTAGAAAGAGAAAAGAAGATTCTATATATACACCTATATATATATAACTATTTTGTAAAACGTATACAAGAGTACGGAATATGCTTAAGCCATATTTACATATATATATATACAAATATTTGTAATATAATCATACAGAGACACACACACACACACACACACACATACGCATATTTATACACATATACGTATACACATGTATACGTTTAAGCTTAAATTTGGCGCAACAGTTGATGATAGCCATATATAAATTTTTAAATTATATAGACAACTATATACACACACACATGTCGCCTGTCCAGAGCTTAGAAAGAGATGTAGACACAGTTGGAAAGAGCAAGGTAGACAGAGAGGGAGACAGGCAGCTGTTTCTATTTTCACTCTTTGTAGTGTAGATTCGTTGTGCCCACATCCTGATCCTGATCCTGTTAATAGGGGGACGGGGGTACAGCTTCTAGTGCGTAAAATGCAACACTTTTTTTGGTGCCTTAAATTGCTTTGCTTTAAAACTTGTTAGTGACATGAATTTAGGCAACACCAAATCGGTAGAAATACATATATATATATATGTTTGGTTCGGTGCTCGCGTGTCAAAAGTTTAAGAGTCGACCATGTTTTGTCGTATAAGTTAACCGTTAGCTTAGTCCAACATCAGGCTCAATCCAGCTGCCTGTTTGCCGTGTTTTGTTTTTTTTTTTTTTTTTTTTTTGTAGTTGAAGACGTGGGGACGGACAGGCGACAGTACAGCAGGTGCAAATACGCAAAATACGCAACAATCTAAACATTTCGTTCAAATAATCCCTTTGGCAACCAAAATGCTATAATTATATATATATACAGTATATAGCAATAGGTTTAAAAGAGCATAAAATATATATATATATTTTTGAATGTGTGTCAGAAAAGGGGATAGGGGGGAAGCTATTGGAGATGTTGGAATTTTGGCAAAAATCGCATAACGAATAGTATCCATAAAAATTAGCATATACATACATACCTATATACAATAAATTAAAAACATATATATTCTTGTGTAGTTGTATATTAACATGATTTTTTTTTGTTTTTGTGTTTTATCTTAAGTTGAATTCAACACAAAAAACATACATGCAAATATATTAAGTGAATATAGCCTAGAGTTGTATGTAGTTTTATATATACACACACAAACACACACACACACACACGCACACATACATGCATATATGTAAATA
This sequence comes from Drosophila micromelanica, assembly GCA_004143825.1. Classification (NCBI taxonomy): domain Eukaryota; kingdom Metazoa; phylum Arthropoda; class Insecta; order Diptera; family Drosophilidae; genus Drosophila; species Drosophila micromelanica. The sequence goes on from SCDY01000325.1 coordinate 30,083, forward strand.
TATATGTATATACTGTTGGTAATATATCTTATATATGTTTATATATGTATATATTTACATACACACATATGTATATATATGCATGCATTTTGTATAGAATATTTTTTGTATATACCATTTACCTTTTATTTCGCTTCATTTAATTTTTGTTTTTTATGATTTTTTTCTATATACACATAAAAAATATATATATATATATATATTATTATTTTTTTTTTTTAATCCTACTTTTAGTCTTAAATATTATGTTTTGTTATCGCAAAAACAGAAAAAAAATTGTTGCAAAATGTTAGAAAACCAAGCGCATAACGTTGCTATATATATTATATTATAATATTATTATATATTATTAATATTTTTTTATTAGTTTTAGATAGTTATTTTTTAAAATTGTATTTTTTTTTAATAAATGTGAATTTATAAAAAGCTACAATGACGACACAATAAAAGAACATCATAAGAATAATTGTAAACCGAAACAGCTATCAAATTAATTATATTATTTGGAACAAGATCCGTACTCTGATCCAGATATAATATTGTTAAAAATACTCCAGTTTATTACAAATAGATATTTTATTTCAGCATACCCTTTTTTTTGAAAAACAGAGTATTAAATTATATTTTATTTAATGTGTAACTTTACAAATCTAATCTCTGATAACTTAACATAAAAACAAAGTTATTTACAAAAACGTATAACATATATATGTATGCAATTGGGGAACCTTCTCAGAGCTTGGCTTGTGGTCCCGTGCCCGATATTTTGTAGACAAACGAGTGGGCGGCATCGTAATGCGGATTGCAGCTGTGCCGGACACGCTTCAGCCAGGCCCGTATCTTTGGGTACTTGATGCGCACATCATAATCGGCCATGCCTGTGGAGGAGCAGCAAAGATCGTGTAAGAAATCCGCATCGAAATTTAAATTAATTCAATTAACTAACGTGTCTGTTCAATTTCACAGGCGGCGAATATGTCGGCAACGGTCAGCGCGGATCCGGTGAGGAACGGTTGATTGTTGGCCAGCCAAACGTCCTCGATGATGTCCAGATTGCGTTCCATGTGCATGCGCAGCGTCTCAATCTTGGCCTCAGTCGGCGTCCGACCCGAGAGCAGCGGCTCCAGCCAAATGGTGCGAAAGTACATCGCACAGGTGATCCGCAGCGTTAGATGCTGCCATTCGAGGAACTCATCGACGCGGGCCTGTTCCACAAAATACTTGGGATACAGATGCTCCGTTATTTTGCCCTTGGCGCTCAGATAGCGCAATATGGCGACGCTCTCCGCCAGCTTATATCCATTGTCATTGATGCAGGGCACGCGCTGAAACCGATTGATGTTCTGCTTAAACTCATCCGTCAGATGTTCACCTGTATAGAGTGCAATTAACTAAATCTAGTTACATATATATGTAGATAAGTGTTATCGAGCACCAACCGTTACGCAGCGCAACAACGCAGTCCTCAAACTGCAAACCGCTCAGTCGAAAGATAATGAAGAGCGCCCGCGAGGGCTGCGACATCAGATCGTAATAGAAACGCAGCGAAGACATCGTCGTGACCCGACTGTGGGCAACTGTAAATGTGTGTGTGTGTGTGTAAACAAGCAGGCCGGTACAAAGATCACTTCGCACGCTACGCACTTTGATCCGCAACCCGACGCAGAGACTTGTTTGGTGTCGAACCTGCTTACAACGCGACCAGCTGGTTACTGGCCACAATTGGCGACTATGCAAAAACAAAAGCACAAAAGCTTCAATGCGAGTAGGAGAGAGAGAGCGCGCGCGAGAAAACGCCAGAGAGCTGAGCTTTCAGAAGCCGCTGCAGCTAGAAAATTGTTATTGCTTTGTGATTGCAATGGAAGTTGTTGATAATGACTTATACACTGTGCATCGCGGGGTATTTTTGGGGTATTTAAATACCAAGTTGTTATCAACAATGATTTAATTTGTGCTACTGATAATCTTTGTGATGATATTTTACATGTTTCCAGGTCAGGGAAATTTCATTTGCAACCAATTTAGTTGTTGCGAATTTGAATTTCAAAAAATTTAAAATCATCTGTTGTTATAATCAAATAAAAAAATAAAACAAAAATTAAAATGAAAAATAAACAAAATTTCAATATTAATTTTAAATGCGCATTATTTATCAGAGCTGATAGGAAATATATATATTTTCATAGTTGCAGGTTTTTAAGACACACAAAAAATAAAACTAAATGTTTCATGGAAATTTAGCTTACTTTGTGAAATTCTTTCCTGTTTAAATGGAATATTTGTGGGCTCCTCGTCAGTGCAGAGACCTAGTAAATTGGCCAAGTCGGACATATGAATTCGAACGCGTTAAGATTTGAAAACTTCAAGAATTAATTGCAGATGCCGGCTTTTTATAGGCGATGCGACAATCCATTAATCTGGCACGATAAAAACACGAAATGCGAATAACAGGCAAATAAACAAAAGCAATAGATTATCTAATATATATATCTAATATATATATATATATATGGGTAGCTACCAGTTAAGATAACGCATCCATTTGGGCGTTGGCAACCGTATTCTGGAAAGTGTGTTCTCAACTAAATATAAAGCTTCTACTTATCGTACGATTGTTGCATATAGCTAGTTACACTTGGATCAGCAGATGGATTTATTTATATATGTATATGTATTTACATAAAGCAGGCATTCAAACCCTGATTAAGTTAATTAACCCATTGTGGATCAATTGCAGATTTTTACTTACATATTATAAATAAAATCATATTTATTTTTGACTTATGATTATAAACAAAAAAAAAAACATGGTCAATAGTCCTGCTTTCCTCGAGTACAAAAAAGTATATCATTCCAGGATCCTTCAGGATATGGCCGAGCTATGACTATAAAAAGAATGTCCTTTTTGGAAAAATAGCTCTAGCTCGGTCATATCCTTGCAGATTTTCAAAGGACATGGTGCGTTAGATTCGCAAGGATGAGATCTATCGATCGGCATCAAAAAAATATGGGGTCATCTAAGAATCGGGTACTTGTAAAACTTCAGTCGCTAAAAAACGCAAGGAAACTGGCCAATAACAGAAAATCCTTAATATCTCAGAAACTAACAGGACGATTTTGATGTCCTTTGGTCAGTTGGTAGCCCTGGTCAATACGAGTTGTTTGACACAGGACTCGTCGGGATATGCTAGGATACAGCCGTGTTATGCGTAGTTTTTCGTTTGTAAAAATGCCATTTTATCTTTGCTCCTGTAAGGATTTTCGTCCTTTTTATTGCATATACCAAACTGACGTCAAAAATAAGGCCTGATGGCCAAAGGACAATGCGATAGTCCTATAAATGGCCAAGTTAAGGACGTTTTTTCTGCTTTCAAGCAAATTTTCGACCTACCCCCTTATAAAAATTTTGGTCAATATTTTTGGTGGAATCCTGAAAATCCTTGAATGCAGATTGATAGTCCTGCTTTCTGCGAGTTCAAAAATGCATATGTTTCCAAGATCCTTAAGGATATGGCCGAGATATGGCTATAAAACGAAGGTCCTTTTTGGAAAAATAGCTCTAGCTCGGCCATATCCTTGCATACTTTCAAATGACTTGGTGCGTTACGATCGCAAGGACTAACTCTATCGAGCGACATTAACAAATTATGGGGTCATCTAAGAATCGGGTACTTGTAAAAACTGTTTAACATTTAAATTTACACATTCAAAAAATAAATTAATTGATTTTAAATACAGGGTGTTATTATAAATTGCGCCAAATAAAAAATACCATATTTAGCATCACTTTTATCGATACTGCAACACAGCTGTTTATCGCTAATCATTTGCCGATAGTCGAAGTCTATCATAAATTTATCGATATTTTATCGTTTAGGCTGGGCGGTTTTTTTGAACGACAAATCTTTTTCAAATTAAACGATAAAATTCAATTGAAACTTGAACTTAAAGTTCTATGGATGATTATTAACGAGCAATATTTTTCGATGCCGACTTTTATATTTTGTTAGTTTAGAAATCAAAGCTTAAAATAAAACAAAAAAAATGTTTTCGTAACAGTTTAAAAATAACCCCTTAACTTTTAATGAACGACTTTACAGGCATACTTATTTTACATCCCTTGCACGCAAATTATGATAATATATAAAACTAACCTCAGTTGAGATAATTTTATTGTTAAATATCCGAAATACATAAGAAACAAAAAATTGAAGAAAATCCGTTCGCAAAATTTGCTTTTGTTTATATTCAGTTTTATTACAATATAAATTAATATTTATATTTAATAATACATTATTAGAGTCCGAGTCCTAACATTTTATTTTAGTTTTTTGTTTATACTGCATAATATCGAAGCACTCTGCCCAGAGGCATTATTTTGTTGTTCTTTCATTGTTTTAACATTGTTGTTTTCTTTCGTTTCCTTTTTAATTAGCATTTGGGTCAAAAAAATATGGTTAGTTTCTTCTCATTGTTTTGTTTTGTTTTAAATATATAGTAAGTAGGACTTATTTTGCCCATTATCTGTGGGTTATCATTTAGTGCTCTTGAGAAATGCAATCAATAACAGAACTGTTAAACATTTTGGATTGGTTAAGTATCTTAAGAAAAGCACATACATACTTGCAACTGTGTGTGTGTGTGTGCGTGTGTGTGTAGACATACAAATATTAATACACACATACACACGCGTATGCATTAAGGCTAAGCTACAACATTCTTTTCTTTACAGTGTTTTGTTTTTTTCTTTTATTGTGTGTATCTTAAAAGCAGTTTTTTTTCTCTTTGCATCTAGTATACGATTCTGGGTGTGTGTGCTGTGTCTTCTTTTCTTTGTTAGATAAGAATTAAATATAAAATAAATATTAGTATATAAATTATACGCTAAAAGAAATGCACAAAACATTTATCTCCAATCTCAACTGCTGGTTTTTTCAAAAGTCGTTGCTTAAAAATCTGTTACAATTATTAAAAAAAAAAACACGAGGAAAATTAAGTTAGACTGGAAAATTGCGTCTCTAAATTCATCGTTGAAACAACAACTTAACTAAACATATATAAAAAAAAAACAGTAAATGTTATTTGATTTAATTGGACAAATAGTTCATTAAGATTATGTTTTTTTATGTTTAATGTTTAATGAGTAACAAATATATAGCAATACGTAAATTGGTTTTGGTGCGGGTAGTATTTTTCAATAAATTAATACAAATTAAATACAGTTTTTGAGGCCTTGTTTTTGCTTTTTTTTTAAATAAATACAATGTGTAATTATCATATAGTTGTAAAATGTAATCAGACAGCAAAAATTAATGGAATCTCATATTATGTAAAAAATATGTTTAGTATATATATATATGTATAAAATAAATGTCTTTTTCTTTGACACAAACAAAAAACGGCATTGAGTTATTTTTTTTTCTATTTGTTGTTTCTGTGTTTATATATAATATATAAACTATGTGTATATATAAACGTCGCACATTTGTTGTAATTTCTTAATTCTTCAATTTTATTGCGCTATTTTTTAAAATTTTTTTTTGCCAATTTTGCCAATTTTATATTTTTTTATTGTTGCTTTTAAAGCTCGACTGTAATTTGTGTGTAAGTGTGTGAGAGCAAGAGAAAGAGACAAATGCGCATTTGTGGGAAACGAAACTGCAGCAGTTCCAGTGTTGCAAAATGCGTAGTCTTTTTTTCAAAATGAAATATTGGAGCCATGAAAAATTCGATATTACTGGAGGGGAACACTTTAAAGTTTTTGTTCTTTTATTAATATGCAGCGACTAAAATGCCCCAAAACAAAAATAGAATTGAAGTATAAGAAGGACTTCATAGCGTGTGTGTGTGTGTGTATGTATGTGTGTGTGTGTTTGGTTTATATAAAATCAACTACATATGCCAGCCAAAGTATTTAGTTTAAGAAGAGCTATTGAAATATTGAATATTTGATTTGTTTTTTTTTTGTTGTTTTTTTTTTGACAAAAAATTTATAAAAGAACGAAACAAAAAAGGTAGTAGGTATAAAATTGGGCAAAAAAGAATTGTATAGATAACTGACGTAGTTGTTGCCCTGTTGTAATTGCTCTTGTTTGCTTTATGTTTGTTGTTTGTGTTTGTTGTGTTGTGTGTTTTGTGTTTTAGCGCTTGTTAGTGGGCTTAAAGTTGCAAGACAACATCTCCTCCTTGGCCAATTTGGAACGATATTCGGCCATCAAATCGCGACATTGTATGGCTATATCTAACAGTGTTGAGAACATTGTCTCGCCCCGTTTACAGTACGCATCCTGATCATAATCCACATAATTGGTTAAATCATACAAGGCCTTTGATTCGGCTAGGAAATTCTCCAAAGTTGCGTTCACGCTCCGATGATATTCAACGACCATTTCCTCCGTTTGCTGCAGATCGTCAATCGCCTGATGCTGTACAATCAGTTCATCCGACATTTCGTGTTCCTGCAAAACAGATATTTTTATATATAGATATATGATTTCAATTAAAAACCAGTTAAAAATGATACAATATATTCTTTCTTTTTTCGATACGATTTCAATTTCGATTTTTGATTGAAAAAAAAGACTATGCAGATATATAAAAAGATTTGATACATATACATACATATATATATTGTGGTTGATTTTTTGTAATTATTTTTAAATAATAAAATAAAGTAAACTGACCGACTGCTGAGCAGAAACTAAAATGTTTTCTAAATTTAAACCCTACTGCGAAAGCTATTGTTTTTGTATTTTGTTGTGAGGTTACTTTGTTTTAGCTTTTTCTTTCTTTCTTTTCTAATTTTTGCTTGGCGCCCGAGCAGGGACAAAGTACCAAATCTGAAATAGGACTAAGCTTAAGTAGGCTATAGTCATAAATGACAATTATTCAACAAGTTTTTGTAAATATTGAGTAATATTGAATATTGAATACGGTTTGGCATTAAACTTTAAATTTAAACTTGGCGCCCGAGCAGGGATCAAGTGCTTTTGAATAGTATTGGAAATGAATAGAAATGCAATATGTAGAAAAAGTAGGGTATATATTCAAGTCAAGCTATATAGAAGAAGTTACTAACTTTTTTTTGTGGCGCCCGAGCAGGGACCATAAAAGTATATTTCCTTTGAATTTGTCAAATAACTCTACAAGGGTAATTTACAAATCGGCTGGCCGAATAAGGCATGAACGTTAAGCAACTAAAATGACAATAAAAACGATTTTTGATACTTACGCTCAACGAACTAAGCATGGCTAAATCCATATTGGCGGCATTGCCGTTCTTGCTGTTATTGTTGTTGTTGTTGTGGCCGCGCTGCAGCGACTGATGATGATGATGATGAAGATGGTGGGCCGCCGAATGGTGTGCCATGCCAACGGAGCCCTGCTCTGTCAATTGCTGCACCTCCTCGTCTTCATCGTCCATTATCTCGATGGGTTCGCCATCGCCATGTCCGATCTCGGCAACATCCTTGACGACCAGCTCCTTAACACGATCCGCATACCGCAGCGTGTTCAGCGTGTGCTCGCAACTGCTCAAGCCGGGCGATATCATCGCGATCATGCACGTCTTGCTCTTCTCACCGATGAACGAGTCGCGCAGCACTTGCGTCAGCTTCGAGACGCGAAACGGCAGGTGGGCCGATTGTTTGCCCAACGCTCGGATGCACTCCTTGAGCGCCAGCAGTGATTTATTGATTTCGGCACCCTCCATGCGTGTCTGCCGATCCGCGGATGATGTGTCCACGCCACGCTCATTACCCGCCAGATCAATGAACGAAAATTTGCCATGGATTTTGCTGCTGCCCATCGGACGCAATACAATTTGGAATACGGCATGCGAACGCGACGAATTTGAATTGGCCGATGTTTGGCCAGATGTGCGCGCCGCATTGCCGTGCTGGATTAGCTTCAGTACCTCCTCGACGCTGTCCACCACCTTCTCGGTGAGGCCGACGACTTGCACCTGCTGCTTGCCATCCTCCAAAACGCGCAGCTTTTGCTTATCAGATAGCAAATCAAAGACCTGCAAGATGATTGATACATTTACTATTCATATATATATTCATATAAATATTATTTATGCTAACCTTGCCGCTGTATATCTCAAAGAAACTAGCCGAAACGACCAAATTCAGAGAGCGATAGCGGGGTCCGTTAAGCGTCACAAATACATCCTTGGCGGCCATCGCATAGATACCATTTTTGCAGTCCTGCACTTTACCGTTGAACTCACCGCCCATCGTGTGCGTTTTACCCGATCCCGTTTGTCCATAGGCAAAGCACGTCGCCATTCCCCCCTCAAAAATAGTCTTGACCAGCGGTTTAGCCGTGTATCTGTCGAAGGAGGTCAAACAAATTTTGGATTCTGTTAAAAATTCGAATTTACTTGTACAATTTACAAAAAACAAACCGATACTTTCAAGTGAAAAGAATTATTCATGCTGAAAGTTCAGGTTATTTGTATTTTTTGTAAGTGGGTAAAACTGGTTTAATAGGTTGAATTATAACTGTGGCTAAATGTATTTAAAGCTATGATATGTAGGGCTATAATGGAAACCGGATTTCCGATTTTTATTTGCAAAGCTGTTCATAAAAGACCATAAATTGCCCATAAAACTAATAAAGATACCGAAATAATGATAATTTAATAAAAACAAACAGAAAATGTATATAAAAAAAACTAGCAGCTCAGAATATGTTAATAAATTAATAAATCAATAATTATATTGTCAATATAAATGTTTATTTCTATTGTTGAAAATTTATGATCAGTTTCTATAAAATAGTTTATTTTATTTGGCATATACAGGCGGCTATCATTGAAAACTGAATATTCGCACACTCAGTTGGCTTATCAAAATTGATGATTAAATTTCACCGTTGGTTAAGAACATGGCGCAGCAGAAATTTTTAATGCCATTGACTCATGCGCAAAAGGCCGGAAGGAAGCCGAATTAGAAATGCGGGCCGAAAAGGGGAGCACAACAAGAGGAAACTTCTACGTTTGCCAGCACAGACAGAAGCGGTCGAAAGCTCGTTAAATTAGGCAAGAGGAAGAGACAATAAAGTTAGAGAGAGAGAGAGCAACAATTCATTCACTTGTGTGTGCCCCAATGACAAATGCTGCGACGTCGACAGCGCTGCCAATGGCAACGACGGTTACTTTTTGAAATGAGCGCAAAACCAAAAATAAATAAAGAAAAATAAACAAAACAGAAGAAAAAAAAACGCAACACCGATGATTAAATACCCTTATCAGCAGCGAGTATGGAAAGTATGAATGTTTTGCGGTCGTACATATGGCACCTATATAATATAGTGGAACATATATGAATGATTCAGGTAGATTTATTTCTATGCGTTAGTGAGAAAATTTGAATACCCCCAAAGTTTTAGTTGAACGTCTTCGATGAGAAATCAAAACTTAAGTTCATCGAGGCGAACTCAAACGAAACGAGACGGAACACAAAACGAACGAGCAGACAAATGGACAACCGCAGACGAACGGGTGGACGGACAAACAGATGGAGCAACTTTTGCGTTTAGTCATACAACAACAGCAACAGCAACAACAACAACAGCAACAGCTTTAACATCAACAACAACTTGGCTATTTCGGGAGCGAACGCTTGGAGTTTGCGCGCCCCTAAGCAAGTGTGTGTGTGGTGTGTGTGTGGTGTGTGTGAGTGTGTTGTGTGTGTGTTGTGTGTGCGTTGTGTGTGAGTCAGTTGCTGTTGCTATTGAGCTGAACTTGTGTCGCCAACGCAACAGCAGCGCAAAAAGAAAAGAACGCACAGCTGTTTAAATTTATTAACTGCCCGCTAGACAAGGACAGCCTCAGGATAAAGCGAAACAAAACTAATGTTGGCCTAAAGCAAAAAAAATCGGTAACCCATATAGCTTATAAAGCTGGCAAGCTGTTTACGCTAATTTAAAAGTTAATTATTTACTTATTAGCTCATTTTTAGTGCTTAAATCTGATTTAAAAAAAATATGCATATAAATTATATAAAATATTTCTAAAATATTTTTAGCAGTTTTGGGCACATTTTATAATAAATAAGTAACAACTATATATAATATTTTCCATTTTTTAAATATATAAAACCTATTCGTAATTCATTTCCAAAAAAAAAGTTTTTAAATAACATTTAATTTGAACGTAACTTTTTTAAATGTTAATAAATTTGAATTAAATTTAAATTAAAATTGTACTTTAAATAAAAAAATTGTTAATTCTTGAAATTCTAAACGAAAAGACTGATTAAGATTGAAGATTTTTGATGCATGCATATGATTAAATGTATAGTCAGGATACTTATATATATATATATATATATATATATATATACTCACTTGTATACCATGGCGTTGTCGCATGTATCGTTGAATGCATAATCGAAGCGAAATTTGTGATTCTCTAGGAATTTGGTTAGATCCACCTTGTTGCGCGGCTCGTGGACCATTAGGACGTCCTTGCGCGGCACGGATATGACGTCGATCTCCTTGCGGTTCAATTCCTTGCGGCTGAGCGGACGCTTGCGTACACAAACGGTTATCTGATGATCGTCGACAACTTGTCCGTCCAGCAGCGGGACAAACTCGAGCGTATTCTGATATTCGCGTATCATTTGTGCCGTCTCCCAATTGGGATTGCCGGGATCCTGATTCATGAGGGCGACCTTCTCCTCCTTGATTTCGGCCTGGCGTGCGCGACGCTTCTCGCGGTTCTCCTTGAGGCGTTCCACCTCCTTCAGTGCGTGAGAACGACGCGAGACGGCGGCACTTGTTGAATTATTTGAATTGTTTGTTGTGTTTGTAGATGCAGCAGCAGCACCTCCGCCACCGCCACCGCCCCCGCCACCACCACCTCCTCCACCGCCGCCAGCTGTTGTTGTTGTTGCTGTCGAATTGGCAACGCCGCTGCGATCATTGTTCATGTTGGGATTGCTGGACACTGCAGATGCAATGCGCGTCTGTGCAGTTTGGCCATGTAGATTATATCGCGGTCGGTTGCCACCGGTTGCGGCGCCACCGCCGCCAGCCGCCTGGATATTGGCCGTGGTCATGTTGCCGACGCTCTGGCTGTTGCCCAATTGTGACGGCAGTCCGCTGTTCGTTTCGATGATCTTGTTCAGCTGTGTCCCGGTCATGGTCATGCGTGCGGTTGAGCTGCCGACGCCGCCGCCACTGCCGCCACCGATAGCTGACTGTGTGGGATTGCGCGATAGATTGATGGGTGCCGCAGATGTTGCCGGTTTTTTCGGTTCGGGCGCCGTGTGCTGCATCTCGCTGCCATCGGCCAGCGCCAGTTCCGGATTCAGCGAGAGTATCGCCTCCAGTTCCACCTCCTTGCCTTTGGTCTCGCCGCGCTCGTACCATTCGACGGTGATGCAGCGTGCCGATGGATTCAATTTGGATACAACGGCACCATGGATGCGGCCATCGGTCCGCTTGATTTTGACGTTCTGACCAATGTTGATCATATCCATTTTGATTTACCCCGATTTATTTCCAACAGCTATATATTTGTTGACTTTCTATTGAGATGCGATGGCAGCGCCGATGTTCAGTTCCAGAGTTCCTGTATTATTCCGTTGTGTGTGTGTGCTTGTTGCAAATACATATACATATATATACATATACATATACATATACATATATATATATATATATATATATATATGGTATATGTAAGTAATTGGCTTTGCTGTTGCTCCGTTAGCGCTTCCTTTTCACAAACTATAGATTATACGAAATACATAAAATAAAATAAACTAATTAATTAATTTACTCTTTTTTTTGGTCCCGTTGTTCCTATACGATTGTACATCTGCCTGTAAGTGAAGCAAATCGTCTAGGCTGCTAGTTCATTTGACAATACACTCAACGCTTACTCACATTTCAACAACTAAAAAAAAATTAATAAATAACAAAAACGAAAACAGAGTTTTGCTGGCTGGTTTCTTTTGCTTTTTTTTTTTTATTTTTTTGATTTGGTTTCCAACAACAATAAACTAAAAATCAAATAACGTTTCGAATAGCCAGAGCGAGATAGCAACACATCAAAAAGATGGCTGCGTTCGCTGAATGCCGCCTTGCTGCTGCTACGGAATGACGACGACTGCTTTAGCTTTGGTTTCTTCTATGTCGAGGTCGCAAAATAAACGGCGTCTCTCAGCGCGCCTTTGCGAGAGTGTGTGGTGTGTGTGTGTGTGTGTGTGAGTGAGTGTTGTGTGCTTGAAATTCACACAAAATTCAAATGCTCAACTGCCGCTTTTTTCTATCGATAACACACAATACATTTAAACACATGTATTTATATATCTATATCTGCAGATGTATGTTAATGCACGACGCGGCGCCAGGTTTTGCCCAATTTGTGATTTTTGCGCCGTTTTTGTATTTTTGCATGCATTTCGAGCGGCGTTGTGCAACACTGCTTGCATATGCGGCACATAGCGACAGTGACACAAACTCATGCACACTACATACAAATGCTACATATACATACAGACTCATATATATATATATATATATATATATATATATAGATATATATATATATATAAATATATATATTTCTCTACATACCCACATGTAGATATATATGCCTGTGCATATGCGTATAAGGCGTGTGTACGGTGCCAAAAACACACAAAAACAGCCGCTAATCAATGCCAGCAAGCTTTACGTTGTTAATTTCACACACAGGCACATATGCACATGTTACTGCACATACGTACATATGTCTTGTTACGCTATTGTTTGCGGTCAGCTTTACGTCATGCAGTCTCCCACATAGAATACACACATGCACATGCACGCAGCCAAAGACATTTTGGCTTCGCAGGCACCAGGGCTTTCATATACGCACATACACATACACACACACTCATAAACACGCATATCTAACATACGCGGAAATGTACAAAATTGTAATTTTGCAAACGGCGACGGCGGCTGCTGCTGCTGCGGCCGTGCAGCCAATACGTGTAAATTACGCTCACCTCGACACACTCGCTGTTTCTTTTTTCTTTCAACTATTTAATAGCACAATCCATAAAATTACTAAATGGATACTTTTCGTTAATTTTTTATATTTCTTATATTTTTGGAATTAATCACAACTAGATATCACAAGAGCGTGTTTGAAATTAATTTACAAAGCGACCAGATGTCAACAACAGAATTTTAGTTCAGAGTTTGCTTCGCCATTGTTTTTTTAGTGCCAGCCAGACCATCAGTCACTATTATGTGTTTTACAGCACTGGCGCACGCCGACAATCACTGCTGTCCGTTGCAAACAATATATTTTAAAAATTATGCAACAAAAAAGCTACAATTACAGGCAGAAACTTTTAATGATTGGAATAATTTAATAAAAAAAAAGAAACTGTATTTGTCTACTGCAAGTCAATGCAAATGTATGTTAAAGCGCAACAGCTGCTTATTGAAGAGTTCAGTATGTTTTGGTATTTTGTGTGTGTTTTTGACAAGTGCATTCACGACTAAATATCGATACACCGATAAAACTATCACTAAAACCCTGTGTACGTGTTTGTTTGTGGTGGTTGCAATAGATTTGTTTGTGCGTAGAAAGCGTAAAAATAATTGCAACGAAAAACGCAAAAAAAGACAACAGAGCGATAAACGCTTGCAAGTTGCAAATAGAATTTGGTAAGTTGCCGTCGCACACCACTAAATGTCATTCAACAACCAAGTGACAATTTCCCGTTGACATCAATCAGAAGCAGCAGCAGCAGCACCAGCAGAATGGACATCATGGACATACAGGCTGTCGAATCGAAGCTAAGTGACGTCACAGTGACACCGATACCACGCTCGCAGGTGCAAAACTTTTACAATTACCAGCAGCAGCGCGAGCAGCGGGAACAGCAGCCCCAAATTCAAATATCCGCAATACATCATTCGCGCAGCGGCGGCGCCAGCGGTGGCAGCGGCAACAACAACACGGGCAACAACAACAACAACAATAACATGGGCGCCACCGATTATGCGACCACCAGCAGCAGCAACAACAGCGGAACCGGCAGCGGCGGCGGTGGTGGCGGCGGCAGCAAGCGTGACCGCAACAGCGCCCAGAGCAGCGCGGCAGCAACAGCAGCGGCAGCCGCCGCCGTTGCCGCATTGCAATATTCACCACAATTTCTGCAGGCACAGCTGGCCCTGTTGCAGAAACAATCGAACACCACTGCCACACCGTCAGCATCGTCAACGGCAGCTGTCGCTGCTGCAGCGGCAGCCGCTCTGTCGGCTCTCTCGAATGGCCGCAACCTTTCGGGCAATTCGGGCAACAGCAACAGCAGCAATGGGAATGCCAATCCCGGCAACAGCAGCGTAATTAATGTCAACAGTCTGGGCATGAATCTGACGCAATCACAGCTCAAATACCCGCCGCCATCGACCTCGCCGGTGGTCGTCACCACACAGACATCGGCCAATATAACAACGCCGCTGACCTCCACTGCCAATCTGCCGACTGCTGGCAGCATGGTCGGCGGCAATGGTCTGAGCAAGTACGCCCAACTGCTGGCCGTTATTGAGGAAATGGGCCGTGATATACGGCCGACATATACGGGCTCGCGCAGCTCCACGGAGCGCTTGAAGCGTGGCATTGTCCATGCACGGATTCTGGTGCGCGAGTGCCTCATGGAAACGGAGCGGGCGGCGCGGCAATGAGAGGAGGAGGAGTGCGGAACGTCGCAGTCAGCAGATTAAGAATTACACCTACACCTACACCTACACTACACAACATAAGCACGCACTTGACATTTGGGCATGGTGAAAAGAAAAGACGAAAAACAAAAAAATAGGAAACTAGCATTTAAGTGTGATCAGACTATTGGAATGAATCCAAGATTAAATGGAATATCTAAAGAACTTTCAACTGTGAATTTTCGGAAATTTGTAAATTTAATTTGAATTCTTGTTTTTACTGGATATTTTGAACTGTTCCTATGTACACCACATTAGCTATATATCCTTTTGCTGATTTCATACTACGATAAACCAACATCATATATATGCATATATATATATATATATATATATATATAGTAGTGTGGTATATCGTAGAATGGCTGATTTATTAATGCAAGCTTATCCTACACATTCAGTTTTATATTATGTCCATGCTTAAATGCTATTGCTTTCACTATGCCTGCATAAAGTAACGATAAAATTTACTCGTTGACTTTAACAAAATGTGCTTTCATTTATTTTATAAGCATCTAAGTTTAATATTATCTTACATATATATATATATATCGTTATTAAACAATAGCAAATTGTATGATTCATTTTTTTTGTATCCTTATTTTCCTTATTTAAATACTCTTTAAAACACTGGCAATTTGTTGCCGCCGGACCATAGTTAAAAATGTTTAGACTAGCTCAGGTTATACAAGTTATATATAATATATATGCATATATATTATATATAGGAGTATGTATACAAATACGAAGCGAGCCAGAGACAGCTTCAAATTTTATACAATTAAACACATTTATATATATATATTAACTTATATATATATATATAATATATATATATATATATATTCTTTATGTATAAGTCTAGGCTAAGTTGCACCTGCTATATGTCGCATATAAGCGTATTTTCTGTGCGTGTGTATGTGTTCCAAACATTGATGTTGTACAGCTTTAAGTAAGACACTGCTCCCGAACACTATGTAGGCTATATATGTATGTATATATATGGATATATACTTGGATAACTCACAGACGAATTAGCTGTAGAGATAACAATACAAATTATATGTATTTATACATGCATATACATATATATATACATAAATACACATATAGCATTTACATTTGTTATATAAAGGTCTAGTTAATCCACGATCAACATACCTATATATTAATTTATATATGTATATATACGTGGTGCTTAAGTTCAAGCGTGTATACCAAACCGAAAAATCGAATAAAGAGATACTTTGGTTTTTATAAAGCATCAAAAAAAAAAAAAACATTTATTAAATATTTCCATTTACCTTTAATAAGCTGCCGTAATTCACGTCTTTTACAATTTAACGGTTCTATTTCCGGTTTTGGTTCGTTTTAAAAATCAAATATTTTGTTGGTTTTTATTTTATAATTTTTTAACGTTTACGATACGAACGCAAAATTTAAATGGATTTTTCCACATACGTTAAAACAAGCGAAAGTTAAATCAATACAAGGCATGCTCATTGTGATTTTAAACAACAATATTCGACAATTTTCGAAAGCTGCTAGATTGTTGTTGTTGTCGTTGGTTTTGATCTTGGCCAAATCGGACCAGCTTTTTATAATAAACCCAACTAAACTGGAAAAGCTCATTTTAAAACAATCGACAAATTATGGAAATTTTGTTCACAAATATTTTTTAGTTTTTAAGATATCTAGAGCAAAAAATTCAGCAATATATAAAAAAAAAAACATCTGAAAACTATATCATATAGTTGACAAAGCAAATATCGATCAAAAACAGAATTTTATAGAAAAGAAAAAGTGATTCAAACTATTATTTATTATTATTGAAACTGTTTTCTTTTGCTCTTGGATTGCAATTAAAATAATAATCTGTAGTTTTATTAATTAATTGTGATATTTAGAATTATTGTAGGTCCTTGGTACAATCGAAATAGGGACAACAATCGGGAAAAGGTTTTCCGACATCCTCCACCAGTTTGCAGGGCTGCAGGCTGCTCAATGAAGGGCACCTACAAATGAATTGAATGCATTGTAACAAAGTTAGGGTATAACTAAAGTTTGGCTAAGGTTTCTTACGATTTTCCAATAACGATGCCATTAGCCTGACAGGTGTGTTGAATACAGCGATCCGAGGGCTTAAAAGTCTCACCCACTTTCAATGTTTTGCCGCTTAACTTGCAATCTGTCGAAATCACATAAATTATCTATGTAGTATATATATTATATATATATTACTTACCGCCCAGCACCAATAGAGAATGGGCCCCCAGCACCAAAATACAAAGCACAACTGTCACCGGCTGCATTATCTATTTTGAGTATTCCCCGAAGATCTCTGAATGCGCATCTACAATAAACTAAAGTATTTTGTGCTAAAGCTTTGCTAATATATAGCTGATGTCCAGTGCCGGGCTTATCAGATTTATTAGTTTCAGCTGACCTTTTCAAGACAGCCGCTCGGCGAGGGGCGTGGAGGGGCTGTCACGGGGTGTATCAGTACGTTTAGGCTTGGGCTGCAAATTAATGTCGCTCATATTCATAAATCACCTCTTAATGTCTTGCTAATATATACAAATATAATAGATATAGTAACCTGATACACATAACTTTTTTGTCCCTGTTTTTAAATGATTTTAATATATGTATATAAGTTTTTCATATACGAAAAACTGGCAAGCTACAAAATATTTACAATATTTTTTTTTTAATATACAAATATTTAAATAAATTTAAAAATATAAATATGGTCCAGTTTTCTTTTCTAACTAATTTGGTTCAAATTTTTAATTTTATTGAACAAATAATTCCCGGTTCGAACCGGTTTGACTCGAAACCGGCTTGTAAACTTGCTGAAAATAACGATAATTAAATTATATTATCGATAATTAAATTATATTATTGATACTCTATTACTTAATTATTTTTCGTACCAAACTTTATCTCAAATTACAAAAATAAATTTATTAAAATTTAAAATTAGCTTTTATTTGAATTTCCATCAAAGTTGCTCTATTTATTTAAAAATTTTTGGTGTTATTTCAACTGTTTACTTATCCCTTACATATTTACAATCCAAATTAACAGAAACATTATCTTCAAGATAAATTTGTGGGTATAAAATAGTCTTAAAAGTTATATTACTTATACATATTGCTCTGAAGGAACTAGATTTAAGGTAAGCGCTGGTTAAGTACATCAATTGGGACACACAAGTTCGGGACAACAGTCCGGATAGGGTTTTGTAAAGTCGCTGGGCGTAAAATGACAGCCATCAGCCAATTGAATGCGATCGCAGCTGTGAAAAGAGTTGAGACAAGAAGAATACTGGGAGTATGATGCGATGACGTTTTAATAAAATTTAAAAAAAAAAGATTGATTCATGGCTCGAACTTATACTTTGCTTAGTAAAACTAGTTACTATTTTTCAAAAGTTAACAATTGTTCAATTTTCATTTGACATATTTGTTCACAGTGGCATTACTTACTGCTTGATCATGAGCACGTAATCCTCGCGGCAATAGACCCTGGCGCAAAAATCGGTTTGATCCACTGGATAGACGGTCCCATTACGCGGCACAGCGAGCTCCAGTTCCTCATAGTAGCAGTGCTCGGCTAGCGCTGGATTTTAAACATATACATAGATATAGTCCATAGATATAGTCTCACTCCACTTACTCGGATGTTGCGTATTGCCGCGATATTGGGTGCTGAAGCCCAACAGCGGAGTCGTCAGGATCAGCCCGCATCCGATTAGGGCCCAGCAAATTTCGAGGTTCCTCTGGTGCATCGTGAGTTCCAATTGAGCTGCTCAAATGTCCGAGAGTTCCGCTTTATAAGGCAGAGAGAACTCAGTTATCAGCTCTTCAAATTTAATTTCTTTCTGTTGTTCTCCGACTTTTGTTTGTTCCGTACACAATTTTTTCAGTACAGTATAAATATATATATTGTATATATATATATATATATAATATAGTTGAGGTACTCTCAGCGGGGCTTATTGGGTACTTCTGAGTATTTGTTTTGCTTGCGAGGTTTCTGGTTTCGGAACAAATATTATAACTTTTTTTTGCGATTTTTCTTATCAATATGATTATCATATTTTGTGATCTTATCTCTATTCATTAATTATATAGCAGCTACTAAAAACCATTTCTATTTAAACTTTCTAAAATTCTAAACTATTTTTTTCATCAATTATTTCAAATTATTCTCATGGGTAGAGCATAGAAAATTCGTTTTGTTTGTGTCCTTTAACAATATTTTCGTTAATAAACTTTACAATAAAATATTAGTTACGAACTCACGATAATTTTATACGTACTATATAATTATATATTGTTCGGGTGATAAATGATGATTTATCATTCAATACTTTGTAAGCAGGTTTCATTTCTCAGACGACTTTTTTCCATTGTTTTTCGTTTCTCAAATTTATTTATCTTGGGAAATGAATAATTGAAATTAAAACCGAACCGGTTCGAGACCGGAACCTAATTATTTTTTTTTGTGTTTATTTCAATCTGAACCATCAGCTGAGCATAAAAAAGACAAACTTTATTTTTCAGATTTTTTTAATCAAATTTTAATCTATAAAATATTAGCTAAAAAAACAAATAGATAAATTGTTTGACTTTAAAATCCATTTCCAGGTGACGTCATATCAACTTATTTCAACTGATTTTTGAAAACAAGGCTAAATGTAGAGATAATGCGCATTTACACATGTAAATCCCACAAAAAATTAACTTGCCGAAAAAAGTCAACCAAATCTATATTTACGAAAAAAGCTGATAAAAATTTGCAACCTTGCCACAGTTTAGTTAACTGGGTCAGCGGCAGTGCTGGCACTTTAGCCTTTTTCTCAATTCATTTGGCCGTAAAAGTTGATTAGTTTGTAAACGGAGGAATAAACAGTTTTCGTTCAAGTTTAGTTTATAGTTTCTTTCTTTCAGAAACAGTGTAGAGAAATTAAAAACGGAAAATTTTTTCCAAACTCTTAACAGGGTATTGCGCAGTTGGTAGTAGCCGACTGCAACTTTTTTTTTTTTACTTTTTAAGAGATAATGCTTTTAATTTGATGTTCTTCATGAGAGAAAAAACTAATCATTTTAATAATATTATTAAAATTCGGCTTAAGGCACAAATTTTCAATTGGATTTTTTTTTAAATTTTGAAATGTTCTAAGAAAAAAATTTTAAAAAAATAATACTTTGTTACTAATTTTACTCTAGATTAAATGAATAAATTAAAGTAAATTGAAAAATTTTCAACACAGAAATTTGAAGTTTGAAGAATAAAGTATATATTTGCAGGGTAACTGCTAGTTGAGCAATAATTTGTTGATGTCTCGCATTAAAAGTTACTTTTGCTTGGCAGCGATTTTTTTTGAAATATTTATTTATTTTGTCGCTGTTTTCCAAATGGACTCTCGCTTTCAGGGCTGGGGCTTAATTAATTTCAACTAGATCTAAAGAGCTGAAACCGAAACTGAGCCGCAGCGCACATGTTCCACATGCATAAACAACAGATACAGATACATGTACGCTTACAGATACATTTACAGATGCAGCTACAGCTACAGATACAGATACGGATTATTAATTTTATATAAAAGCAACAACAATTAATTGTAATTGACTCAGTCGCACGTTCGACGCTCGCGCTAAAAGTTGAACCAACTAAGGAATTTCTTTTATTTATTTATTTTAATTTTATTTTTTATTTATTTTTTTTCTGTGCCATGATAGTGCCAATAAAATCTGGTGTCGGCTATGGGTTCGGAGTGCCCATGTTGTTGTTGCTGGCGCTGATCTCTGTTGTTGGCGCGGATCTTGGCTATCGCGGCAATGCCATAAATCCAGGTGAGATAGGGACAGAGAGACAGAAAGAGAGAGAGAGACTAATGCTCTGCTCTGCTTAGATTATCCTGGCCAGTGTTACTTTGAGGAACTGAAGCAGCCTATACCCAAATATCAGTCGTATAAGCCCATCAATCGCGAGGGCTACTGCAACTCCTTCTTCTGTCGTCCGGACTATGTCCTTGAGATTGGCTAGTAAGTTGTTGTGTATTATGATTATTACAATTTATCACTAATTTAATTATAATTTTTCTTAATTTATTTTTTGTGATTTTTTTTGTTATATTTTATTTATTCATATGTGATTCATATCATATCATATAATTGTCTGTTCAAAACATCTTCTTCGTTTTTATTAGAAAAATGTTTTTTCTTTTTCGAAATAAATATTATATATATAAACTATATAATATAATAGGAACAATTGGCTGAAAATTGAATTTATGTAAAGTTTGTTGTTATTTTATCTTGAAATACATTCTAAATTGCACATACCAAAATGTATCTTTAAGATGTATTTTCTTCATTAGCTATCCATACATATATGTATATCATATAATTATATAAATATTTTTCCTTCATTTATACTCTTATCCTTTATTCTCTTAGCTGCGGTCGTCATAATTTGGTGCCCACAAAGAACTGTAAAATAGAGTCCGATATGCGTCTCATCTTTCCCCATTGTTGTCCCAAGCTGGTCTGTCAGGATCCGGAATCCAATGATATTTAGTTTTTAGTCGAATATATCTTCATATATAGCACCTTATATGCATCGTATTTTCATACACTTCACATAATTCCTGTGTACTTCTTTTAATAAACGTTATTTTCTTAACGTTCTTAAAACAGCTGTTGCCTTATTTTAAACAATAGTTCTATTTATAGTAGCATTATGTATATTTTTTATACATTCATTTATATTTTATAGAACAGAGCACAAATGTTTCCGTCTAAAGAAACTCAACTGATTGTTGTGCCAGATTTATAACAAAATATAAACACTTTTATATTTTTTACAAAAAATCCGATTTTATTTTAAGACTATCCATTTCACAATTTTGTGATTTTTTGATATATAGATCAGCGGTAAGAACTTACGGAATTATTTTTTTAAGATTGAAAACTTTATTAAAGAGAATAGATAAAAAAAACAATAATAATTAAGTAAAATTTTTGTATGAATAATTTTTACACACAAAAACATGCTAAAAAAGTTCATAAAACATAAGTTCATAAACAAAAAAAAATTCAATTAAATTTAAAAAAATTGCTACAAAAATGTGGATTATATATGTTTAATATTGAAATGCTTTGAGAACTAATGCAAACAAAAATATATATTTTCCTATATTGATATACTACGGAATCGGAAAAGCAGACAATATTAGTGTACAAAGATTTTTAATAAAAATGCTCAAAGTTCGAGCCTGACTCCCACACAAGCTAGATATTTTTTATTTTTTTCATATTTAATATTAATTTGAAATTTTAATTTATTTTTATTATTATATTACTATTATTTCTTGGGTTTTTAGCAACTGGGCTAATTTATAGATATGGAATATAAAAATGTAATTCCAGGTTCGAACTTATTCGGTTCGAAGTTGATGTGCAGCGTTAATGTTTTGATTATTAAAGAAACTACGTGTTATACGAATTAATTAAGAATTTTTGATGCAATTAACTCAATCAGAGTCTGTCGTGGGCATGGACGCCGGCTGGGGAAGCTCGGGAGCTGTCTAGCAGAGGGCGGCTGCTAAATAGTAAACAATTAAGCAATTAAAATGCGAATTGTGGCACACACACACACACACATCCCACAACTGGCTACTACGTTGAGTAAAAAATTGTAGAAATTAGAAATTTTGTAGCGCACATAACACAGTCGAGATAAACGAATGAGCTGCTTCAAAATTGTAATACCCAATACCCATTGAAATAATTGATGAAATCGGATATATACGTTTGGTGCAAAGTGCCTATGTATAGGCTTGATAATGATGATAAGCTGTTGAACGTAACAACTTTATTTTGTCTGCTTCATAACTCCTACCAATTTATTAAAATCGATTAATATCGATTTTAGGTTTTACCAACAAATTTTAGATCTAGATTTTGCCATGGCATACGCAAATCAATAATACGTAATATATTTGATAAATTCTACTACTTACTTAAAATCGATAAATATCGATTTTATGTTTCTATTATATTGCTCTCTATAAACATATATAGATTTAACTGGGGTATCTGCTGGTCCGGCATGCTCACCAAGAGCACTTAGGTTTGTTTTGCAAATTAAATTTGTAAATTGCAAATGTAGGTGGAGATGGTAGCTGTAATAGGTATAAATAGCAAACTAGTTGAGCCAAGGGGCTTCAGTCGATCCAAACAATTCACCAAAGATGCGCAACAACTCGACAGCGATGACGATGCTGATGCTAATGCTGCTGCAGCTGCTGCTAATGCTGATGATTGGCGGCAGTGAGGGCGGTGAGTAGACGGCGACGACGATATTCCCCAAAAATGAGCTCATTCTAACTGCAAAACAGTAAGCGAGCCTGTCTGCACCTATCGCAATTCCGAGGATGAGACCATATTTCTCAAGTACTTGCCGCTGCTGAAGAAGGGTCAGGATTATGTCGATTTTGGCAAGGAGGGCAAGTGCCTGAAGCGTGCCATCTGCACGGACACGTTCAAGACCATCGTTGAGGAGTAAGTAATGTCTCCATATATGGCTAACAATATAATTGCCACACAAAATCCCTCAACAGATGCGACGAGCAGAAAATCACCTGTCTCAACAAGCAGCGCTTTACGGGCGTCTTTCCCGCCTGCTGCATCAAGTGCCCCTAGACGGTAGCCGAAGAGTAAATACACTTGGAGAAAGAAGCTGTGCTAAATTCAAGTATGAAACGTTTATAGGAATATTTCGGAATATTTCGTAAATTGAGTATGAAACATTTTTTACATTCAAATTTAATAGTTTATATTACAAAAAAAAAAAAAAAAAACAATGATGAGAAAAATGAACAAAGTTTAAGTACAAAATACTTATTATAAACAAATCCATACTTGAAATTATCATAAGACCTTCTCAATAGAAGTACAATATTTTTTTTTACGATTGTGTAAAATGAAATTTCTGGAAATTGGAATTTACATTATCTCAGTTAAAGTAATTATGACCCTGACTTGTTTTGAGTGCAACATTTTCTTTTCTCCGAGTGTTTATGCAATACAATACGCAGCTATTAATATAAAACTTAGAGCATAGTAAGAAAAAAATATATATATTAATAACAAACTTCTTGACATACCATTTTTTGTTCTTCAGATTTTCATTTTTATTTGTCTTAGCTATTTAGTTTTTCAATTTAATCGCAATAATGGTTTGTATTTCTTTCTGGATTCTTTTTGTGTTGTGTTTTTAGTTGTTGCTAAAAATGTTGGCTTAGAATTTAAATGTGACGATTAATCTAATCCAGATATCGCTGGAAATGTGTCGCTGGGGCTGCCATTGACGGTTGCTTAATTCTCTGAATTAATCCTTTTTGTTTCAGATCTTTACATTTTCTTTTTTTAATTTTAATTGGCTTGAATGTAATTTTGTCATGCCTGAGAAAATTGAACAAAAAAAAAAAAAAACAAATTAATCACACAATATGATAAAAATAAAAATGATTGGGGTCTGCTGTTTTATCCACCTCTCGCCCTCGCTTTTCCTGATCCTTCTCCATTCCGTTTGGTTCGGACTGTAAAGTGTGTGTGTGTGTGTGGGGAGGGTGTGGCTGTGTTTGTAGTTGGGTTGGGCTGTGTGTGTGTGCGTGTGTGTGTGTGGATGTGTGTGAGGTTCTACACTTATATATATATATATATTTATTGTGGGCTGCTGCCTCAATAAGCGTTAGCTGATCTTTTTAATGTTTTTTGCGGCTTTTCTCTGTTGTTTGTATGTTGTTGTTGTTGTTGTCAACAGGTTGATGTTGTTTAAGCTTTAGTATTTTTGTTTTTTATTTCAATTATTGTAAGCTTATAGATCCTCATCCTCATCGGGCAAGGCGGTCGCCTGCGCCTCCTGCAAGTCACGCTCGATTTGCAGCTGCCAGTCTTTGTCCATTTTAACCTCCGGTGGCAGCAGCGCCGGCATTGCCACAAACTCTAAATTCGGGTCACCAACCAGCTTGCGGGCGAGCCAAAGAAACGGTTTCTCAAAGTTGTAATTCGATTTGGCTGAGATATCGTAGTACTATATGAAAACAGAAAAAGATAAGGCAATATTAGCAAGATGTACATAAATATTTATAAACCGTAGCAACCAAAAATTAAATACCGCAAATCAGGAGATCATATATAAAAACTGAAATAATATATATATATAATTAAATTTACTAGTTTTGTCAGACAATCAGTCAATCAGTTTTCTCTTTCTGGGTCATATATGCATATCCACTGTAATTTACCTATAATCTGTGATCATTATCACTATCTTTTAAAATTTATCATTATCTCAAAAATAATGGTATTAAGTTTGAACATTATATTACAGTTTCGTGGCTATTTCATTTTTATAAAAATATATCGGAACTGAGCAACTTAATAAACCATAAGTTATCGATCACTTTTGCACTGACTATCTCTCTCTTTCTCTTACGCGCTCTATTACATCACTGTCTCTGTTTCTCTCGCTATGTTTCCCTCTCCCTCTGATTTACTTTTCGGTTTTGCCATCTCAGTTCAACATTGATGCTTTTTAAAAACGTGACATTCTTCTCACTAATCAATTGTTTACAATTGCCAATATTTTTGAATGGACTCACCTGCAAGTTCTTCTTTCGGTGAAACACGATGCTTTTGGCCTTGACCTTGCGATCCTTGATATCAACTTTGTTGCCGCAGAGCACAATGGGTATATTCTCGCAGACGCGGACCAAATCTCGATGCCAGTTGGGCACATTCTTGTAGGTGACGCGTGAGGTTACATCGAACATAATGACAGCGCACTGGCCTTGAATGTAGTAGCCGTCGCGTAAGCCGCCGAATTTCTCCTGACCAGCTGTGTCCCAGACATTGAAACGGATGGCGCCTCGATTGGTGTGAAATATCAATGGATGCACCTCAACACCGAGTGTGGCAACATATTTCTTCTCAAATTCGCCGGTCATGTGGCGTTTGACAAAAGTTGTTTTTCCGGTGCCGCCATCGCCGACCAGAACGCACTTAAATGTGGGCATATCCTGTCCTTCCTGACCCATGTTGTTGCTGCTGTTGTTTTTCTTGTTATTCTTGATGTTCTTTACAACACTGTACAATGTTACAGTTTAAACGGTCGGCCAATGCTGCTACTGCTGTGGCTGTAAAAAAAAAAGCGTTTTAATTTCTATTTTTGTTTAAAACTTGTGTATATATATTTTTTGTTGTTGATTCGTACGATTCGATGCTGATGTTGAGCCTGCGACGAACGCAATGCGAATGCGAACAGCAAAGGGAGCGCACGAGCAACGAAAGGTAAAGGTCAAAGCGGAATCGGCAATGCCAAAGGCGGCAGCAAAGCGCGCCAAAGGACAACAACAGCTGTTCTCAGTTGCGATGAAAGAGTGAGAGAGCGAGACAGAGCAAATGCAAGAGAGCGGCCACAGCGCAACATAAATGCAGCTGCTGTCGCTGTGCATGTTTGTGTGTGTCTGTCTATACGCGCAGGCAGGTAACATGCGAAGATGTCGTGAGAGGAGGCTGACTTACCGTTGTTATAGCTGTTTATGTAAGCGGAATAGGGGAATAATACTTTTAAGAGAGTTGTTTTTTTTTGTTTTTGAGGAATTCCGTAAGAAAATATGTTACTTCGTTTTCACTGGCCAACAGATAACGACTAGTAAGCAAAATATTAATGCAAAAAAATATAAAGGTATTACAATTTTATACGAAATATTTTTTTACTAACGAAAAAAAGCGTCATTATTTCAGCAAAAATGTTTTCACAATTTAGGAACGTATGATGAATCAGCACTTACACTACATACATATGCAGCCATATGCGTATATACATACATACACGCGAAACAGAAACAGATAAAAGCCACAAGCATCTATGTGCGAGCGAGCGAGCAAAGAAACCGAAGAGCGCGCACTCGCTCTGTCTGCAGCAGACGCAGCCAATGCGCGCCAAAAATTTAAACTAAGAAAACAAGAGGTCATTTTACATGAAAAAAATAAGACGTCTTGCAAATCCATATGGGAATGCCAATTGTTGTTATTAATAAATACATTCAACTAACAAATGCAATATGCACACCCAGCACAGTAAATTGCTGACATACGTACGCACACACACATATATATATATACACAAACACACATGCCGCGACGCCGATAGACGGCGCGTGTGACCGACTGGGCGAAAATTGAGTTTCTTTTTAACCTCAAATTTGTCGAGTGGCCGTAAAAAGCAAAATTGTAAATTGTTCGAAATCCAGAATATTCGTTAGCATTTAATGTACACACAGTATAAAATAAATATTTTAGCTGGTATTGTCCACATATATTCTACTCCCAGCAGACATGCGGCGCGCAGCAGTAGAACGACCACGTCGTCCAGCAGACCGCAATTATGACAAACATCGCAAGTTGAGGAAAAATTGGCAATACATGTGTATCACAACAATTGGTTCCAACGGTGGATAAAGTTGGACTTCTAACGAAACCACTTGCGAAATTCACAAATTGCGTGCAATAATGTGTACATAAATGAAAATTTGTCATATATGCGAGCACATTTGTAAGACTATTGGTGCTTAGGAGAACTAAAATCCGCCGTCGCACAACGTGGTTCTTGTTATCTTGACGCTTCACAAGTGGTTTCGTTTCCGTAATGCAAAATTGTGATAATTACAATAATCCGCCAGTTGTTCAACGGACAAAGTTTATCTTTAAGGAAACGGCTTGGAAAGCGTCATTAGATAGACGCCGAACATCACCCGATAAATGCACGGAGACGCCGCTACCATCAGCATCACAACTCAAAGCTACTCATATTTGCATTGTAATTTAGCTTTACTTACGTTCTGGTGTTTTCTTTTTTATTTTAGCAATTGGCAAATCGCACACAGACGTAATGTTTCGTTGAACAGCACGGACACAAAAATGGTGAATCGAGTAGTATTTCGCAGCAACCTTACTGCCATCATAATACTGTTAAGGTACCTGCACAGTAGTGTTGGAAAATAACAATCGATTGGTAATTCTTCCATCTTATTAATTATCGATTATTATTATATGGGTTTGGCTTGATTTTCTTAGTATTTTCCGAGGATTAAAGTTATATTCTATTAAACAAAATCCACAACATAATTGCGTTTATGCTGATGTGTCTTCATAACTTTATAACGGACATACATACGTAGGTAATGGACTCCATGTTGGAAAAATCGATGTTTGGCACACCACATACATCCCTAATTTTTAAAGAAATATCGATGTATTGGCGATGATTGCAGGGCTCCTACAACTGGCAATCGACCACATACAGACATCGATATATCGAACGTAACCAATCGTTGTTTCGTTTAATATTTGTCAACATCACGACAGAGTACGGGTTATCCAAAGTAATCAAAACGAATATTATCAATTAAAGTCAATATTAAACAGAAAGATGTCGACACGTCGCCAGGCAATTACATTATATCGGAATCTCTTGCGCGAATCCGAAAAGCTGCCTTCCTACAACTTCAGGTGCGCGTGTGTTGTGAAATAGCATAACATAATGATGAACTGTAATCTCTTTTTTTTGTGGATAGAATGTATGCAGTGCGCAAGATACGGGATACGTTTCGTGCCAATAGACTGATCAGTGATTTCAAGGAAATCGATCAGCAGGTGGCAAAAGCCAAACAGAGTCTGGAATTGATACGACGACAGGTGAGAGCGAATGCCGGGTAATAAAAATGGAAAACAGCTGTACAAGTGCAAGCATGCATCCATACATACATATGTACATAACGTGACCTAACATGCCTAATTGTTATCGGCGTGCAGCCCGTCACTTTTGTTGACAGCCTTGATACCGATAACAGCAATATAATTTTGCCACTCTCTCACTTGCAGGTTATTGTCGGCCATCTCTATACGACGGACAAGCTGGTTATCGAACAGAAAAAGACGCTGCGGCCTTCGGACGACTGAAAACGTGCATCACTAGCAACCACCCAAAATACATAAAAACACACACACGCACGCAGGCATACACATACAAGGACAATAGCCGCGCGGGCGGCCTAAAATTCGTTTAATTTGAATTTTGCTTTCTGCTGTTCTTGTTTATTGCCGCCAAAAAAATAAGAGAAATACCAAAATCAAAACAATCGTTGCAGAATGGAGATTGTAGAAAAATAACGCCAGTTTAATAATATATATATATTAATTACAATGAATATTAATTACAATACAAGCGTTTATCCATATGTATATATATGAACTACATATTGTATTATTAAGTACTGTCCTAAAGTACCGGACACAAAAAAAGAAAAACGATTGAAAACAAAATAGAATACACTAAGAGGCCAGCTTATTAATTATAAGAGTGTAGAAACTGTATATACATAATATGTATGTGGAATGCGTCTGGTGCGTCGTCTAGGCCTGGTAGGTGCTGGCCGAGACACTGCCGCCGGTGCCCGTCCAGTTGGTGTGATGGAATTGGCCCTCCTTGCCGAGCAGCTCGTAGGTGTGGGCGCCAAAATAATCGCGCTGCGCCTGCAGCAGATTCGCCGGCAGCTTGGCGGTGCGATAGCCATCATAGAAACTGAGCGCCGTCGAAAGCGCCGGCACGGGTATGCCCCAGAGGAAGGCATTGGCCACCACTTTGCGCCACGATGCCTGGCCGTGCTCGATGGCCCGTTTGAAGAAATCATCGAGCAACAGATTGGAGAGCTGCGGCTGGCGGGTGTACGCATCCTTGATGTTGCCCAGGAATACGCTGCGTATGATGCAGCCGCCGCGCCACATTAACGCAATGCCGCCGTAGTTTAAGCTCCAGTTGTTCTCCTTGGCCGCCTCGCGCATCAGCATAAAGCCCTGCGCATAGCTGACAATCTTGGCACAGTAGAGCGCATACTTCAGGCTGTCCAGGTACTTGTCCAGTTCGGCAACAGTGGGCTTGCAGCCGGGTCCCTTCAGCAGGCCGCTCGCGTGCACGCGCTCATCCTTCAGCGCGGACAGGCAGCGGGAGAAGACGGCCTCGCCGATTAGCGTGACGGGCACACCATATTGGAGCGCCGCAATTGCCGTCCATTTGCCGGTGCCCTTCTGGCCGGCTGTGTCCCGTATGCGCTCCAGCAGATAGCCGCTGTTGTCCTTGTACTTGAGTATGTCGCGCGTTATCTCGATGAGGAACGAGTCCAGTTCGGTGCTGTTCCACTGCCCGAACGCGTCGGCCATTTTGGGGGCGTCCAGTCCCAGGCTCGTCATGATGTGGTATGCCTCACAGATCAGCTGCATGTCGCCGTACTCGATGCCGTTGTGCACCATTTTGACAAAGTGACCGGCGCCGGCATCGCCAACCCACTCGCAGCACGGCTCGCCGTCGGCCTTAGCGCAGATCGCCTGAAAAATGGGCTTGATCAGCGGCCAGGCGGCCGCGTGTCCGCCGGGCATCAGCGAGGGTCCGTGCCGGGCCCCCTCCTCGCCGCCGCTGACACCGGAGCCCACATAGAGCAGGCCCAGCTTCTGCAGCTCATCGCAGCGACGCGTCGTATCCTGATACTCAGAGTTGCCGCCATCGATGATGACATCGCCCGGTGAAAGCAGCGGCACCAGTTGCTCTATAAAATCATCCACTGCGCTGCCAGCTGTGTGCATAGAGTGTGAGAAAGAAAGAGAGAGAGAGAGAGGGAGGCAATTAGACAAGGTCATGCATTGTTGTTGTCTCTGTTCTCCTTTAGAAAGTCAATGCTAGAGATGGGCGCGCACTCAAAGGTCAGTATGCAATTCCATAATTGTAAGCAAAATGTGACAAGGTAATTTTTAATCCAAATAGCTATAGAAACCATGAAACTTTATTCGAGACAAACCAAACTTGTGCATTTGTGGGCATTTCAAAGCTGTTAACAGAGCAGCAAATTATTAAATCTAACTAATTTTCTTATATCGCACATATTCTATTTGCCCACAAGGGTATTTAGTCTTCGGCTTTCACTTTTTTTGTTTTTTGTTACTTAAACTGCCGCTGCACTGCGCGAGAGTGTTAAAGTTGACCTTGTGCTAAGGTCAGCCCAAAGTCGCCAGTTTCGGCGCTTTAGCGCGATAATAGCGAAACCACATTTTGATAGCATTTGATAGCCTGATGGCAGGCCCTTATCGCCGGCACAGATCTTGACCCAAGTGGCAAGTACCTGTTGAGTCGTGTCTGTTATGCGAAGTATATGACCTATATTGAATGTCACTCCATTTGGAGTGTGTGTGTGTCATAAAACAACAGTTACTCCAGCTAAATGTTAGAAACTTTCTTGCACGCTCATTCTTGATATTAAGCTGCGTATCGAGTTTAAGCGATAATTGCCTAAATGAGCACTTGTAATCGATAGCGTGCACATCGTAAAGTGTGGGTAAACAAAAACAAATGTACTCTCTCGCGCTCTCGCAATGCTCTCTCAGTGAGGGGCAATAACAAAACGGTGTGCAATTTGTGTGTTCATGACTTTGCTTTGACTTCCACACACGCACACAAACACACATGCATGGCGCGATCACTTCACGCCACTCACTCCACATTATTACAAACAACAACAACATCAACAGCAACTTACCCTTGACAAGCAACATGACTTTCCGTGGCGTTTTCAGCTTGTCGACCATGTCCTTCAGCGACTCGGCGCCAATAACTTTAGTGCCTTTCGCCTCGTTGTTTAGAAAGTCTTGGACCTTTGAAACGGTGCGATTGTACGCACAGACCACAAAGCCCTTTTCGTCCATGTTCAGTATGAGATTTTGCCCCATAACGGCCAGGCCAATAAGTGCAATATCAGCTTTGCTGCATTTACAAAAATAAAATTTAAAAAGAACTCACAAAAACCAAATATATGTTTGCATATGCAAAAAAAAAAACAATATTAGCTGGCAAATTATTTTTAAAATTTGCTTACCCGCTCATATTTGTAATTTTTGTATCGGTGTGCTTAAAAAAAACGAATGAGTTGTAAATGTTACGCGAAAACTTGTTTTCTTCTTCGCTTTTATCGCGTTCACAGCGCTGTCGCCTTGTGGCTGGTTCTGCTTGCCGATTGAAACTGACGAGCGTCGTGCGAAGCAAGCACGAAAAATGACAAAAACGCCGCAAAGCTTTGTGCTAGAAATGTGAATGTCTCGTGCATTGAGCGTGACACGCAAACACAGGGCTGGGCAACACGCATATGCGAACTGATATTTTCTGGAGAGAAGCAATGGAAGTATTTCTAATTAAAAGTTATATTTAAAACTTGTTTAAATGCAAATTATTCATTCCTATTCAGCTACTGCCTAAATAAATAAATGAAAAATACATATTTTATTGTGTATACGCTTTGTTAAATGTCGTGCTCAAGCACGAGTTCACGAACAGCTCAAAGCTGCATTAGGCGGCCACATTTTCTAGTCTAAGGCCTATCGATAACTCTGCGCGAGATCGATAGGCGATTTCTGTAAATTATAAATGCAATGCGTACATAAACAAACAAATGCACATTTATTTTAAGCTTTTCACACTTTCAACAGTATATGTAATTTACAATTATAGAAAAAAAAATTTTTTTTTACATTTTAGAATGCTCTAGTTAACTCAAAGGTAAATTTCTTCTGATCATACATTTGCACAAAACCATTATACCCGCCTTACCCGTTTGAGGGGTATAATCGCGATTTTGTTCAATTGAGCATTTTATAGGGATTGAGTATGCCATTGGGATCGAACATTTTCTTCATGTCGCGCATCCAGTCAATGGCCACCGGATTCTTGGAATAGTGCAGATAGTCCTTCTTGAGGAAACCGATGCCGTGCTCGGCGCTGATGCTGCCCTTCAACTGGGACGTGTACTCGTAGACGAAGGGCTCGACGCGCTTGTAGATCTCATCGTTGAACTGCTCACAGGACACGTTCAGATGGAGATTGGAGTCGCCCAGATGGCCGTAGCCGCAGACAACTGTCGCCAATGGGCCGCAGCGCTCGCGCAGCACATCCACGATGCCGTAGAAATCGCGCAGCGGCAGCGAGATGTCGTACTTGAAGCAGAAGCTCTTCTCGATGAGGCCCAGCGGGACCATTTCCCGGATTTTCCATATCTCCTGCACCTTGCCGGGATCACCGGTAACGGTGCCATCCACAATTTCGCCGCGTTCCATTCCCTCGCTGATGAACTGATTGATCTTCTCCTCGTCGTGTGTCCCATTGCTGCCGGAGGTCTCGATCAGCATGTAGAACGGATAGCCAGAGATGGGCGCGCTACGGGATTCAATAAATAAAAAAAATCGATTAGATGTGATAACTTTGTATACCCTGTACGCAATGGAATAGTGTGGCAAAGGGTGTAATGACTATGTTCATGAAGAAAATCGATAAATCGATGACAATCGATAATCGATGACTCGAAATATCGAAAAAATTATCGAATTTGAATTGGAAAAGACAGAATGTTTTGATATTATTAACTAATTGATGGCAAACATTGTTATCATTTTTATTCAGTATCGATAAATATCGATCATAGGTTTTTAAGCATAAAACCACAAAATTTTGTTTATAGATTTTTGTATGAATCCTACAAATCAAGAAAATTTTATTTTATATTTATTTTCAAATTGTCGTGCACTCACTTGAGAAACTTGAATTGCTGGAGCGCCGTTTCGAACGCGAGTTGATCGATGAGCTCGCAGGAGCTGAGAATCTCGCCGAGATTGCGCTTGGCGCTGACAAACGTCTTGAGGACATCGTCGAACGAGTTGAGGCCAATGAAGGCGACGTTCACCGCCTTGGAGGCGTGTGGACAGAGCATCGCCAGCTTGGTGACAATGCCCAGAGTGCCCTCGGCGCCGATGAACAGATGCTTCATGTGGTAGCCGGTGTTGTCCTTCTTGAAATTCGACATCAGATCGAGCACCTGGCCGTTGGCCAGCACCGCCTCCACGCCCAGAACCGAGCCATGGAGATTGCCATAACGGACAACACGAAGGCCGCCCGCATTGGTGGACACATTGCCGCCAATGTGACAGCTCGCCTTGGCGCCCAAATCGAGGGGCACCGTCAGGCCGACGTCCCGCGCCCGCTGATCGAAATTCTCCAGAATGCAGCCGGCCTCGACAATGGCAATGCCCGTCACCTCGTCCACGGAGATCACCTTGTTGAGGCGCTGTAGCGACAGCACAATCTCATCGCAAATGGGCACCGAACCGCCCACCAGACCCGTGTTGCCCCCCTGGGGCACCACCGCCAAACGACGCTCGTTGCAGTAACGCAATACGGCGGCCACCTCCGCCGTGCTGCCCGGCTTGAGCACCAGCTTGCTGTTGCCTGCAAAACAGTTGGAAATTATTTGGAAGTGAGCCCTTTAATCAATTGTGACGTCACAATTCCGCACTTCACTTTGAATGAAGACTACCTAACTTAATGAAACTTTGATCGAACCAATATATCATATAGCTACCATAGAAATAGTCGGATAAAAACTAAATTATTTTTGTTAAATTACACATTTCGGATCCGTATTTTTAATGAAAATATATCAAAACCATTTTATTATTTAGCTAATATAGGAATAATTGTATAAATGTATTAAAAACTCAACTATTTCAAGGCTGTTTTGATTTGATTAAAAAGTTCGGATCTATATTATTAATGAAAATATATCAAAATGGTGCGAATTAAGCAATTATATAAATTAACTAATATAGGAATAATCGCATAAAATGGCATAAATGGCATAAAAACTCAATTATTTAGCATATATGGATGTTTTGATCTAATTACAAATTTCGGCTCCGTATTATTAGTGCTCTTATATCAAAATTGTCCCAATCGCATTACTGTTTAATATAGCTTCTACAGCATAAAAATTTAACTAATTTCTTTTTCACCTAATTACAAATTTTGAATCCCTATTATTAATAATAAAAATGTATAACATTTTAACAAAGGAACCATTATATAACATATAACATCCTATAAGATTAAACGCGTAAAAATTAACAAAGTTTTTAAAGTTCTTTTGATCGAGTTACAAATTTCGAATCCATTAAAATATCAAAATTGTACCCATCGAATTATTATAATAAATAGCTCCTATAGTTATAATTGGCTAAAAACTAATTCATTAATTTTTCTTAGGGCTGTTTTAATCGAATTACAGATTTTATTTATTTTTACAAAAGTTTTATATATTTCCTCTGCTACAATCTACCAAATCGGGTTCAAAGTAAACAAAGCACAAACTGATATTGTGACGTCACGTGTGTAACCTTTAGATTTAACTGCTATGATATTCCACTTACCGCGTATGCGCTTCAGAAAGCATATGTTATATCCATCCAGATCTTCGGTGAGGACATAATTCTTGCCCAGCAGCTGCTCAAAGTGCGCCACATCCTTGTCGTTCAGCTCTGCATAATTGCCCCGCTGTACATTGTCCGAGATCTGTCAAAGGGAAAAAGATTGGATGCGGATATAAAATATGGTATTCTAAAAAAAATCGGATACGTAATCCAAAAAAAAACCGACAAAATGATATTAGATATTTCCTCTTACTTCAAAAGGATATTTCTTAGGATGCTTGTTTAAGCATTTTTTTGACTTAATTTAAAATATTTTTTTTCGAATTTATTTCGTTACATAATATACCTGCAGTATCTACATTCTAAATACTCCCTCACGATTAATAATCATCTACATTTTATAGTATCTATAATAAACCTCAAAACAGGTTTAGATAAAGTTGTAAATATAATTATTGTATTTTGCTTGCGGATTTTAAGCATTAGCAACCATTTTGTTTTTCTTCTTCTTTTGTATTTAAAATGCCCTTTAAATTTGTTCAACATGCTGTCCCCATCTTTTTTTTTGTCCAATTTACCCATTTACAACGACAATGCTGTGGGCAACTGTACGTAGCGGTAATTTGAAGCAACCACCATTTGCAAAGTGTCGGCTGGTTGACAGCGATTGGGCCGTGGTGGCCACAGCAGACAACTCACCACAGTGCCCCGTCTCACCTCGCACTCGCATTTGCACTCTTTCTCCCATTGCAGCCGCGTTCGCGCTCTCGCTCCGTTTTTTGGTGTCTGGCTTACCTGCGTTAGTTCGGGCAGCGGCGATGCGCTGCTCGCCAGCGTGCGCACCGTTGTGTGCGTGCGCTGCTGTGTCTGTGTGCCTGCCGGTGTCTGTGTCTGTGCCTGTGTGTGTGTGTGTCCATGTGCGATTTGCCTGAGGGTGGCGGCTGTCGCAAATCTGCGCATTTGCACGAGTCCCTGCAAGCGCATGGTGGCTGCCACAGGGTGTCGGGGGATGTCGGGGATGGGGGGAGAATCAACGAAGTCGTCTGCGGTCAATACAAAAGAGTTTTCGCTCTATAAAGATGCAAGCAGATATGGCCACGACTTAGTATCGGGATTAAAATCTAATCTTACAATTTATAATTTCATTTTACCTAACTATAAACTAAGCCTAAGCTGCATTCAAAAAAAATGATTTATATATTTTTAAAAAAAATAAATAAAAAGTTTGTAAATACTATTTTTGGCATCAAAAAAGTTGCTAATACAGCGCTTGATACAAAACAAAGTTGCTTATATAGAATGTTTACTGTATAATAAAAAAAAATACTGAATAATTATATTATTATTTAATTTCTCATTTTAAGTATAATATACATTGTAGTCCCAAATAGAGAACTCTGAAAATCGCCTGTCACCGTTGACATCAATGAATAAACTGATAAGAGATAATGAAATTTGACACACTCAGAGAAAAAATAGTTTCGAAGCCAATTGTTAGCACAATAGAGATCGTAAAATTTTGTATTTCAAATCGCATTGTTTTCATCATTAAACACTTTTTATTTATAACAACTGCATTAATTTATTTTCAAAAAAAAAAACTTTTAAGAAATTAAACTTTTAAGTATGTTGAAAACTTATGTGCAGTATTAATTTACAGGTCATATTATAACAAAATAGTCATCAAACGTGAAAATCTGTTCACTTTTGACAAAGTTATGGGAGTTTGAAATATAGATCCGATATTATGATTATGAGATTATGTATTATATATTATATACTAAATGATGTATTATGTACTAATTAAGACAAATACAGCCAATTTAAAATGTAAACTTGCCAATTTAAATTTGGAAAAAAAGTTTTTCGAAAATTAGCACAATTTTTCCCCCCAAAAAATTAAAGAAAAACAAATTTTTTCAAAAGTGGAGATTTCTTAAATTCAGAATCAATCTAGACAACAAATCATGACCAAAATGCCATCAAGCATAAAAATTGGTTCAGTTTTGACAAAGTTATGTGAGTTTGAAATATGGCTGCCATGGATCCGGGAGCTTTGCATGTCAAATTTTTGTCAATTTTGACATGATTTTTGACCAAAAATGTAACCCCATCAAAATTGGTTTAAATTTTTTTTTATACTAATTATGACCCCAGTAGTAGAGTAAGGGAGTAAGGGGAGTACATGATTTTTTGACAAAAAAAATTCCAAAAAATGTTATTTTCAAATGTGGAGATATTTTGAATGTATATTCAATCTAGAGGACAAATCATGACCAAAATGCCATCAAACATGCAAATCGGTTAAGTTTTGACAAAGTTATAGGATTTTGAAATATGGGAGCTATGGATCCGTCAATATGTCATTATCAATGTTAATCTATCAAAAAATCGCTATAGTAATATATTAATAATTTATAATATATTTATAATTTTACATGATTTTTTGAATAATTAAATTTTTATTGTGAATAAGAAATGATTATGGAACTACAAAATGTTGCAGTAATAGTTTGCTGCAGCTTATCTTTCAGTTCAAGTATATAGCTGTATATATATTATTTTTTTACCTTCACTATTTGATAGTCTTTTTCGGCGCACAGTTCGCACAGTACTGATAGCGACCACAAGCAGCCCAAAACAAATGCCGTTTAATTACGGAGTGAGCTTTTTTTATTGATGTATTTCGTGCGCTATCAGTGGGAAATATTAAAAAGAAAAAAAAAAAAGAAAACAAAAATTAAAGAGCGTGCAGACAAATGGCAAACAATGAGAGCAGTTTTTGTCCCACGATCTTCAATTTGGAACAGAGATTCAGGCCGAAAAGTGCTGTTAAAGTCAATATCTTTATGACCGCGACCGGGTTTACTTTGTCAATATGCAAATGCAAATGTGTGTGTGCGTGTGTGTGTGTGTACCTTTGAAAATTCCAGGTAAAGCAAAGGTAAAAGGCATAGAAACTGCATAATCATAAACTCATTTACGAGTACAGAGAATATTTAGTTACCTGTGCCTTGGCGATTGTTCTGGTCTGGCTCTGTGGGTTTTCTGAGACTGAAACCGATTCGGCCAGAAGGTTAACAAAATTTCGAATTCTTGCCAGAGATTTTGCGTGATCAAAACAGATCTAGAGTTAGGCCAAGCTAAATCCATTAAGAAATATACTCGGCTGTTTTAGTGTTTTAGTTTTTTATGATCAATCATTAGATAATTTATTAGAATAAGAATCGTAATTTCAAAACTTAAAATTATGTTTTTTTTTTTTATTAATTTTGTATTTTTTAAAAAATATAGAAATTTTAGTAATTTCCATAATGTTTGTTAAGCTAAGAAATATCTTTATAGTATTTAGTATAAAGTATATAGTCTATATTTTGTAGTTCATACTATATATTTTTATATATTTTGTTTAAAAAAAGTATTAGAATTTAGATTTCTTATCTGAATTATCCTAAAGTAATTCGTCTAGTTATATCAAATTTGGTATTTGCGATCACTGAAATAAAAGCTCCACACACACGTTATCAAACTTCAGTGATTTGAGCTGATCACATATGTATGACATACATGTATGAAGTGTCAGCCGTTACAGCTGTGGCGAGCTTTTTGAAGTTTATTCTTTATAGTTTGGTCACACAGTTTACTAAAAAGACGTCAGCGACTGTTTTTGTTTACATTTGCCGTCTTTCATATGCCCTGTGTCTGTGTGTGTATGTGTGTGTGCTTTGGTTACGTCAAAAGCTTGTATGGCTTCGTGTTGCAGCATATTTTTGTGTGTATGTATGTGTGTGTGTGTGTGTGTGTGTGTGTGTGTGTGTGTGTGTGTGTGTGTGTGTGTGTGTGTGTGTGTGTGTGTGTGTGTGTGTGTGTGCGTAATGAAGCGCACGGACACTGATAAGCGGAATTATTCGAGCATCTGTATTTAATCTCTGCAGCTTTGCAATGAAATGAATTTTTATTATTATTTGATCATAAATCAGTTTATTAGCTAAGCTTTTATAAGTATGTGTGTATGTATGCTAGATGTGTTCTAGGTGTCAAACACTCAAATCACACACACACACACACACAGATAAGCAACAAGTGCCTACACACACACACACACACACATGGAGAGCAGCCACGCGCCAACAATTTGCATAGCTTTTTTTCAGGTCTCTTGTGGAAAATCACCAGCGCAACAGGAAAAAAAATATGTCGCACAATTACAAAATATGTATCAATATTTCACTTAAACTCTCTCTTATCATATATTTTAAAATGTATATATGTATATGTAACTGCACCTGCACTTCAAAATCTCGCCTGATTATCTCGCAGGCCCCGCGCAAGTCGTAAAACAACCAAAACAAAACTGAAACTAAATAAAATGAAGCGACAAACGCTGAAAGACAAAAATAAAAAAAACAAGAGAACGAGAACGGGAGAGCGAGCGCCAAAGAGCGAAAGCTGACAAACGCGAACTGAGCGCCGCAAAAGCTTTCGTTGCTTCGATCAGCTGTTGAGCTTTTTCATTTACGTCTAACAACATGTTGCCCATTTCGCTCTTGTAAGCAAACAGAAAAAAAGCAATTCGTTTTATATCAAATTTAAATCTTAATTTATTTTTTTTTTAATTAACCCCATATGACAGCGAATTCAAACCTGATCAAATTTAGTACTTAAAATAAATAATATTTTGAAAACAGTAAATGCTCTACGAATTTCCAACTAACAAAGTTCTGTCTAAACTAAACAGATTTTCCCGGAACATATTTTAAGCTATAGTGAGACATTATTATTAATTTCACAACTTCATTTATATTCAGTTCTTTGCATTTTATAGAAAATTTTCTTTTTTTTTATCATATACCTATTTGCAATTTTCATATAAATATTTTTAAAAACAAATTATCTAAAGATATTTCACTAACAGGGCTTAATTTCTGTTTATGTAATTTTATTTCTTTTATCGCAGTTGAATATTTTTATTGCACTCAAAGACCATCATTTTAAAAATGTTAACTGTTTCAAATTTCTAAATAAATATACAATTTGTATATAAGTGAGACACATTAAAACGTTTAAAACGTTTCTTAATTTAGTTTCACAATTTTTTAATTAAAACAAGGTAATTATAAAAAAAAAATAAGTCCACACTCCCAACTAAGTTAACAGCAAACAATATTGCCATATAGTGTATTAGATTGTGTATTTAATTAAAATTAATTTACAATTAAATAAATTAAAATGTTTTAGATAGCAAATATATTAACAAAAACGTAATTAACAAAACAAGTTCCAATGAATTTAAACTGTTATACTTGCTCACCATGTTGAGAATGAACTCACCACGGAACCGCCCACTGTTGGCAGCGCACCACCAGCACACAATATGCGGCGTGCCTATAACCATCTCCCTCGCACCGCATAACAAGCATTGCGGCTGTTTCGCTTGCACGCGGCTGTTCACTTTGGTTGACACCCACCCCAAACCGGCGAGCAGCGCGCCCATTTTTCGCCGTCGGCATTTTGTATTGGACGCAGTCGCGATACCAACTGCAATTAGACAGCGACAGCGCGGTGAGTAGTTAAAACAAAATGGCGACACGCTTCTATTTTATAACTGTTATTGCCTCTAACGATTATCCAATCGTTATGCAATGCTAACAAAAAAGCCGCCATAAAAAAATGTGCGATAAGGTTAGTGACATAAACTGAAGTTAAAATTACAGTATGTTTGAAATTGAATTCAAGTTGAATTACAAATATTAAAAACCAATTAATACACGTCGAATTTCTCAAATTTTGATGTTTTAGTGGAATATAACTTTGGACTGCAAATATTTTTGTAAGTATCCTTTAAAATATTTGGGACATGTTAAAACTTGTTATAATATTTTTCCTTTACCAATAATACCAATACCAAATAAATATTAAACATTTGCTTTACCGGCAAAATATTAAAATGGTTTTAGGCAGTATAAATATTCCCAATAAATAAATATGTGTACTAAGTTATAAAATATTTACTTTTTATTTGTTTTAATACCAAAGAAGTTTGATCATTCTGTTGGACTCATATATTATCTTATATTTTTTAGTAGCAGCTATTACCCGGATTCTGTGGGCCAAGTGTTTTTTATGACATTTTACCTTGTTTTTTAAAAGTAATTTAATTGATGAATGGATTCTAAGTTGCAATTAACAGTATATCAATTTTTAAAAAGCATTGAAACAGATATTAATCAATTCATTGTCGATTGTTTGATGCGAATATTTACCTTTTGTTTTTAAACAGCGTAACAAAGCACACGTTTTTGACACGGATTTATCAAATTTATTTAGAGAGAAAGATTGACTGATTAAAACGGTTATTAAACTATATAAAACTGTAAAACATTAACTAATTATATAAATTATGAATATTTAAGCCATATTCAGTAATCACTAGAAAAATTAAAACAATTTGGATTTTCACATGCAAATTTCTAATATGATAATTTATTTTACTGCCAAAACAAAAATCAAAAATTAAAATCTAGTTAATAATATAGAATTTTTGAGTATATTTGGGTCATAGTTGCGAATATCTATACAGATCGAGAATGTATATATATATAGCTCCTTGTATGCGCTACACATTTCATGAGAAAATGAAATTAAATAAAACTCTGATTTCGGGCTTAAAAATGTTGTTTGTAGTATATTTTCGACAAGGACTAAATAGCAAAAATTTTTAGAAGTTGATTTTTGGAATAGATTTCTCATTCTGAAGTTTTTTCTTATCTAATTTCTAGAATTCATGATTGTTCAGTTAACTTTTTAGATAGATGTTGTAAATTTGAAAGTCTGCAAATATTTATAGGATTAGTTGGATTCTTTATTTTTTCTTATTGAGGTTAACTTTCAACTGTAAAAAACGATTCAAGATCTGTACCAAATGTATTTTTGTTGTATTTTTTATATGTATATAAAATATCGATTCAGTTTGCGAACCTGATTTTTTTTACTTCAATAAGCCCAAGTTTTAATTCGATTCGATTTATTATTTTTAGGAAAACCTTACACTGTCTTTTTTCGGTTTATTTTTTTTTACAAAGTGTCTATATAACATATATTTAGAGGTTACAATGTTGCGTAATAGAGAAAATTTGATCCATGCGGATTCAGCTTCAACTTATTTTTTTGGAGAATTGATTCAGTTCCAAATTCGATTTGATGTTTTCAAAAATATTCAAACTCCGGGTTTGAGTATACATAAATACATAAATATAACTCTTTAAATTTTAAATTAAATCCGTTTATTATTAAGCTTTAATTTAATCTTGCAAGCCTTATATACTTATAAATATTACTTATGAATATTAATCATTCCAATTTTGATGTATAAATAATTTGTTTATTTAAAAGATTTAATAATGATATGTATTT
This sequence comes from Drosophila micromelanica, assembly GCA_004143825.1. Lineage (NCBI taxonomy): Eukaryota > Metazoa > Arthropoda > Insecta > Diptera > Drosophilidae > Drosophila > Drosophila micromelanica. The sequence continues at coordinate 72,613 of SCDY01000325.1, forward strand.
ATATTTATCTACATATATGAGCATATATATTATCTATTTTAGATAATATTTATTAGGTTTGAAACTTTTGTTTAGTATATAAATATATAAATATGTATACATTTGAATAGTTCCTTTGCAAAATTTACCAAATGAATTTTAAGAAACGGTCTGTTCATAACTATTTCAAGATCTCAAGGATGGAAGTATACAGACTCACGTTAGTTCTAAAAAAAAATAAAAAATCGCAATGTGGTCTGCCCCCCACTCCTAAATCATGCCCTTATAAAGATCTATGTCGCTTTTGGGATAGATACAGTCGAGGCTCAACTTCCTTTTTATTTGGCTTGGGCAGGCAGAAACAAAAACAACAAGAACAACAAAACAGCCCTTAACTAGCTTAGGGGTTGCATTTGCACATTCCTCCTAATAGTCGCAATTTTGGGGGTAATTGTTGAATATTTTGCTTTGCAAACGCGTTCGTAACAGGGCGTAAAATGGAGAAAGAAAAAAAAGAATGGTGTGTGTGTGTGAGTGTGTATTGTGATATGTCCTGAGAAAGGGGTCGCGGTCAACGGACGTTCCATGCAGTGTCAAAGTTCAACCCTTTTTTTTTGGTTATTGCGAAAAGTGCCCGACCGGAGTCCCATGCCTGACTTCTGACTATGGAACTACCCTGCCCTCAGGAACGTAGCGCATCCAGCAACGGTACAGTTTGGGCCTGTCCGATGCGATTTCTAATAATTCTCAAGAGGGTCGGCAAAAAATTGCTTGACGGGGGTTGTCGGGCAAATATGAACCTACACATGAATTGGAGATTTATGTTTTTTTATTATTGGGCATTTTGACTATGGATATATACATATAAACGATTTTAATAATTTATTTATAGCCATTATTTATGGAACTTGATTGTAATAAACATAGGCCTAAAATTTTTTTTGTTTATTATTGATGTAGGTTTTAAAGTTTATAATATATTTTTAGATTTTAAGGTAGCGAATCTAGTTATATAAACTCTAAAAAAAAAATTAATTAATTTAATTTATAAGCAAGCACTATAGTTTTTAATATATTTGTAGATTTTTTAAGTAGTTTTGTGAAGGTAGGGGATCAAGTTATAGCTTGTAAGCTCTAAATAATAAATAATTAATCTAATTTATAACCAAGTTTATAAGGTAAAATCTTTTCAACAGCTATTTGTTGTCTCTTTTACTCCTCTCAAGTACCCGAATCTACAAAAAGTGGCACAAAAGTGCCAACGACAAAAGCGTATACAAAGGTCAGTCTGGCCAAATGAAAATATGAAAAACCGAACCGCATCGAAACTGGGCGTCCACTGTGCGTGCGAGCGACTGCAACGACTGCGTATGTGCGCTACACAGGAGCTGGCAGGACACTTTCGTTGTACGAGGGTGAGTTTCGCACAACGGATCAGTTGGGCATTGAATATGTTGAAGGTTGTAATGCGAGAGGTTAATAAGCGGCAAAAATGCGACAAAAAGAATGCAATTTGTAGGATGAGAGTTTTTAGTCATATAGAGCTTTGGAGAGTTCTGCAAGTTTCCTTATATGTATGTATGCAGATAGGAGTTTCGTCAAGTTCGGCAAGTTTTTGGAAACTAACGGAACTGGTGACCACGCCTTAGCGCGCAAGATCGGACTTCATTCCAGTGTAAGGGCAGAAACAAAAGCAAAAGCAAAAGCAAAAGCAACAATCAACAGCCCATTTTGATAGTTGAATCAACACACACACACACATACAGACGTGCGCAAAGCAATTTCATACGCCCCGAATGACACCCCAGTCAGGCTGTGGCTGTATGTGTGTATGCAGATGTTGATAATACTAAGGTTTTTTTTCAAAAATGGTGTAGGAAATTCAAACAATTACAAAAGCAACAACAGCAGAACGATAACAATGCTAGCGCTAATGCGTGTGAGTGTGAGGCAATTACAACATACACACACACACACACACGCACGCATGCATGCGCGGCACTAATGAGCGCAAGTGAGCTAGCGTTCTAAAGAGGGAGCGAGCGAGCGCTAAACAAATTGATGCCAGTGGAAAAAAGCACGCGCAAAGCAATTTACGCTTATTATTCATTTGTCATTTTTGTACAAAATATACAAAAGCACACACACACACACACATGCACACACAGACACAGTCATGCTGAACGTTGGACACACACTCGTGCGCTCGCTCACACTGCGGCGCCAACGACAACGACCCCCCAACCAACAACAGCAACAACAACAGCTACAGCTACAGTCGGACCCAACACGTTTAAGTTAAGAATTCGAAACGAACAACAAAAAAGAGCGCATGCTCCGCATGGCTTTTTGTACAGTTGAATAAGACAAAAGAAGAAGAGTAACACAACTAATAAGAAAAACCTACGTACAAAAAATACAACAGCAACAAAAAACAAACACAAAAGTCCAACCATAAAAAATCCAATACACACACAGGTCCGGGCAAAGATGAAGCCGGATCAGCGCACACGCACACACACATATACAAATGAGCCGCAATCAAAAACCAAATAAAAGGCATAATAGAGAAGAGAGAAACAGCAGGCAAAAACACTTAACAAGCGTAAAAATAATATGGCGGCAGCAGCAGCAACAACAACAGCAAAAAGCAAAAACAGAAAACGAATGAAACACGAAAACGCTTCATGCCTTCGTTCGCTCGTTTCGTGCGACGAGTCTCACATCAACAAAATCAACGTTGCCTGTCATTGCCAGCAGTGGCCACGAACGACAACAGCAACAGCAATAACAAGAACAACAACAAGAGCAGCAACGGGAGACGAACACACAGGCAAACACATACATACCGACGTACATTTGTAAACGGCGACTGCAAGAACAGCCCAAAGCGGCGCACACAGTACTCACAGTGATGCGAGGGCAAAACACACAGCCACACGGGGGCGGGCGGGGGCAACAACAAAATGAAAAATGGAATGCCAAAGCGTTTGTTTGACAAGGCACAGTGGTGCGAGGTTGTCAAATATTTGTGCATGTAATATGTTCAAGATAAATTAGCGCATTTTCCAAGGAAATAAAATATTTACTCAATTACTAAGTGTACAACATTGAACTTCGATAGTGAACAATACTACTTATGATTATAAGTAAATATTTTTTTTCTTATCAACAAACAATAGAAATGATCAATATTAAAACGACATAATACATTTTAGACAGACTTGTTATTGTTATTGTTATTATTATTTTTCATATGTATGTATTATTTCACATACTTTTTGTTTTGTACGTGATAAATATTTTTTTTCAGTTAAGCTGATCCAAATATAAATTATTTTTTTTCTTTCATCATCATATTTGCATGTGATTTTTTTATGTGATGAATAAAAACAAGTGTTGCTATATCCTAATATGTTTGCCATGTATCATATGTATACCAAACTTTTAAATTATATAATGAATTCAACAATATTATTGAATATCTTTCCTACATAAAATACATTTTTATAGGTGTGTTTCAATTATTTTGCATATAATTCCGTAGAGAACATTTGCGCTTTGCTCAATGACAGTTTACCACTGTGCAAACGCCACATGCATATCAAGAGCGACAGAACGAGACGATGGTAGCTGCAACAGAAGAAAATCAAAAAAATAATTGAGTACTAAATCAACGGGTGCTATCAGTCACAGCTCCATATCCACGCAAAACGCGTAGCATTACAAATGAAAATGTCGAAATAGCAAGAACAACAAGAACAACAAAAGCCGATAAAACAGAAAGAAAATGCAATTCACATGCTAATAATGTAACGCAAGCCACTGTGCGAACGAGCGAGCAAGCGAAAGCGAACGATTGCCTTTTGTGCTACCCATGCGTCGACCCCCACCGCACCGATGCAGCCAACGGACGCGGCTGCGGCCGATAAGCAAAACTAATAATAAAATAAAGCCGCTGTCGCTTGCTAGTCAGCTCAGGTATGTATGTGTGTATATGATGTATCGTTGTGTGCGATGGTGGTGGTGGTGGCAAATGCGAAATCGAAAAAAGAAGATGAAGTATAGCAAGCAAGCCAGCTAGCAGTAACAGCAACAACAACCACGACGAAACGAAATTTGAGTATACAGACACAGAAAACTGGTCTCTTGTCCGTCGACAAGGGCGGCGGTGGTAGCGGCAGCGGGCAGGGTGGTTGACAGCGCGCATACACATACATACACACACAGACAGCCATAGATATGTATGTATGTATGCATGAATGCGCTACAACGGGCGCGAAAGCAAAAGCAAATACAATACACATACCCGCCAGCTGTGTAGCCTCGTTTTTTTTTCGTTCCTTTTTTGTTTTTTGTTCACGTACATTTTTTCTTTCGTTCGCACACACCCCCAAAGCGCATACAACAAAACACAGCGAACAGCGAGTAGTGGGGCTGTTGTTTCTGTTGCGCTCGCACTCGTTGGCAATGGCATACGATTTGCTATTGGCATCGCATTCGCACGCCCGCATTTGTTATAGAGAAATGTTTTGCTGTGTCGAGTGTGTATGAGAAAACTGGTTTTCCTTGCCCAGCTGCCTGCCAACCCTCCCCTACAAAACACACACGCACACACCAACACACATGCGCGTTGCTGCTTCATTTTGTTTCGGCAGAGTTGCCGCCGTCTGCGCGCGTTTCAGTCTGAAATTTAACTTGAGAGCGAACGGTTCGTGCTCTGTGGATATTCAATAATCGTACGCTCGCTCGCGCCGATCTGCCCAAACACCAGTCGAGATACAAGATACAACGCGACGCACACACACACATACGCGTATGCCTAAAGATAAATCGAAACAGCTGGATTTTATCTGAATATCTACTTATTTTTTTGCCGTTATACAGTTATAAAGTTGAAAAAAATTAACCATAACAAACGTATCCAAAAAAGATACAAGATACATGCTGCACAGTGAAAAATTATGCTGCCGGCGTCGCTGTCGCAGTCGCCGTTGCAGTCGCTGTCGACGCGCGCTGTGAATTTGTGCCGCCTAACAAAAAATATGTTGCTAGAGTTGTCGCCGCGTTTTATGTAAGCCGAACTCCCCCCTCCTCGACCCACACTGCCGACCGCCCACCTCCCGCGCACATCACGTGCACAGGTGCAGCATAAATAAAAAAAAAATAAATGAAAAGAAAATGCAGTTAATTTAAAAGTGAAATAAAGCAGGCATTGTGCATTAATTGTGAGCCGACGCCGCCGTCGACGCCGACGCAGCCGTTGCAGCGAGTGTGGAGTATGTACTAATTATTGCTCTTGTGCACGAAACGCTCACATTTACACGCCTCAGTCGCAGTCGCAGTCTCAGACAGACACACACACACATACAGACATTAAATATACACACACACATTGACACTGAGGCTGACGCTCGGCGAGACATTTTTTCTGTGTGTGTGCACATTTTTGTATGTTTTCTTGTTGTTGTTTTTGTTGCAACAAAGTTTTACGTTTACGTTTTTTTTTTGCCTGTTTATATGTATATATATATATGTATGTGTATATGTTTATTGCCTGTACTCGTTTACGTTTACGTTTGTGTGTGTGCTTACCTCGTATTTTTGTTAAATGTAACAACAAAAAGAAACCAAATAAAACAAAATTACACAAACGCAGCAGCAGCAGCAATATGCTGCCAACAACAATAAAAACAATCAGCAGTCGCCGCAATCGGAGAGCAGCCGCAGTCGCCGTCGCAGCAACAACAACAACAGCAAGCAACAACAGAACATCGCTGCCGCCGTCGCCGTCGTCGTCGCTGCTGACGTCGCCGCCGCCGCATGCATACTATTAATTTATTATACAAATTGTTTTTATTTTGAATAATGGATCGTCGTGCATTGAAGTTTATGCAAAAAAGGTATTTTTTGTTGTTGTTTGTTTCGTTATGTTTTTAGTTTTTAAATGCACACAAACTGCTCGCAGGCACTGTTAAGAGCATATATCATGCGCGCGTGTATGTGTATGTATATGTGTGTCAATGCACTCGCGTTTATTATTGCTTATTACTTACGTTATTTCTCTTATTTTTATGTATTTAATGTTTTTTCTCTCGCGCGCACTCTGCCCGTACTTTACTGATATTTTTGTTATTATTTTATCGCTTCAAGTGTGACCCTCGCGGCTTCAGAAATATTCACATACTGTGTGCACACACTGATTTACACATTTCTTCTATGTTATGTTTATTTACCTTCTTCTTACATTTTGTGGATTTGTTTTTTTTTTTTGTGTTCGTATTTATTTTTTGCTTGCGTTTTAAATGTATGCTTAAAATTGCAGTGCTGCCTTTGGCGCGCAGTTCAGCTGTGCGTCGTTTCACAACACTGCTGCAAATGACAAATGTGTACAAATTCTATACACACACATACACATACATGTATATGTACGTACATTTGTGTGTGCATGTGCTTGTATATTTGTGTGCCGACGCTGCTGCTGCTGTTGTTTGACGTCCCATCATAATCGTACTTCTTCATACAAAGCAAGCAAAAATCACAAGTCCCAAAACGAGTTTTTTTCTGCCCCATCTGCTCACTGCCCGTGCAGTGCAGTTGAGAGACTCAGAAATACACACACACCCATGCATACAAATCTATGTATGTACGTAGAAAATTTCGCAATGCATGCAAGATGCATGTGTGAGTGTGTGTTTGTAAATTTGTTGGTGGTTGTTTTTTTTTTCTTTTGCTTTGCGTCGTATTGAAAAGCAAAAGTTCTAAGCCAAATGTAACATTTTTTTGGCCGAAACCAAAATTGCAAGCGGGAGCAGCGCACCAAAAGCAAAAGAAGAAGAAGCATCAGCAGCGACAACAACAATTGACTGGAACGTATTCGCTCTCTCTGTGGCGCGCGCATGGGCTCCCATTGTGCGTAGTAAACAAAATTTGAGGCGCGTTGTTAGTGTTGCCATCCACTCGTACAACATTTAAGCACGCTGTAAATAAATTGACATGAATGTCACATTTTACATTTTTTATATAAATTGCCTGCCTATGCAAGTTTATGAGTATTATAGTTATATGTATATAGTAAAAAATATTATTTGCATGTATTTGAAACAAAGCGTTTTGCTTTTTAATATTTTTTTGTATACATTTGTTATTGCTAGTTGGCAACTCTACATTTATACTAACACTAGCACAGCTCATGCTTACGCTTTCATGCATGTTGTGTTTTGAGTTGTGCTCGTCATTTGACCAAGTAACTAGTGCCATCTCACTTACACTTGACCAGTCGGCAACGAAAGCGACAAGAGCGACTAGCGTGCACACACAATTGTATTTGTATTCGCATGTTCCATGTGTGTGTGTGAGTTGTTGGTGGCTGCAGAAATGAAACCCGTTCGTATAATCAATATGTAGTCATCTATTTTCGTCTCGTCCCCGCCACCCTCTACCTAGTGTACAGGTTTAATGCCCCATCAACAACCACCAAAAGAAATTTTCGCACGCATGTTTCTCCTCGCAACAATTTTGAACTTCATATTCTATTTTGTTGCTGTTGCCGTTGTTGTTGTTTTCGTCGCTCTCGCCTGCATGCTAGCTGCGCGCGCTCTCCCTAGCTCCATCTCGCTCACACCCATTGGCTTAGTCATTTGAGCGCATGCTCGATTTGTTTTGCGTCGGCATTGTTATCAATCGTGTGGCAACTCAATTTGGTTAGAAGCGAGCATAAAATTGATGATGGCTGTGCATTTGAATATTATTGTGGTTGTAGCTGTTGGATTGTTTGCTTTCCCCACTACCACCACCGCCACCACCTCACAGCGACCTGGCAAAACCACTCAACGCCTCACGCTCTCTCACTCTTTCTACTTTGCTTGCACACACATTCACTTACACACACACACACACACACACACACAAGCATCAAACCAGTCTTAAGCTGCAAGTTTTTTTTTTCGGACATTGAGAAGGATGCTGCTGCTGCGTCTGGCACAGCGTCTAGTCGCCGGTTTTTATACTCGTTCACGATGTGAAAAGAGTATATTGGGTTTGTGCAATGTCCGTCCGTCCGTCTGCATGAAAATATATTTGGTACATATAAGGGAACAGATTGAGGATCTCCTTTCAAGATCACCACCAAAATCTAAATTTTTCCAACATAAATAATAAGTATAATTCTTATTGGATAACTTTGGTTAAGCTTTAACCCAAGAATTGGTCAACATTTATACTGTGCCGTATTATTCTTGTTAGCTAACTTAACAGAAATTCGTCTACACAAAATATGAAAGATATTCGAGATATGATATTCGAGACGCCCAAGAGGTTATTTTTTCACATTTGCTTTAGTTTTGGTTACACTATGAACGAATATTACGTATAATTCTTGTAGAGCTTAATTTAACAGGAATTGTTTCACCCAAAATATAAATGCAACCTAAAGTTTACACGTTATTTCCGTTCTGGGTTCGAGCCGCTAAGAGGTTTTTTTCACATATGTTTTAGTTTTGGTTACACTGTGAAAGAGTATTGCGCTGTCGGCTACTGCCGCCTGCAATGTTCTTGTTTATTTATATTATTTTGTTAGCCATATTTTTTTATTTCTGTTTTGTGAAATCGTTCCGGCAGCTTTCGCTTGCTCTTTGCTGTTTTGCGGTGCTTCGGTGGGGGCGTTCGACCTGAGAAATGCCCAGCAGCAACCCTGTCGCATGCTGCATGAAACACCCCTGACCGATTTCAGGGCATGCCAGAAACCGCCCACTGCTGCGGCTGCGGCTGCGGCTGCCTTCGTCTCCAGTCCCTTGCTGTCCAGCCCCGGCCCCCGCCCCGCTCCCACCCTGACGATTGTGCCCTGTCCTGTTGCCAGGGGTAACCCCTAATGCTGTGCCGGCTCTAATAGTCTCTGTTTCGCTTGTAGTTCCGTTTTTTTCCTTCTTCTTCTCCCTTTTTTTTGTATTTTATATTATGTTTATTTTTTTTATATGCCTCACGGGCATTGTGGGGGCGCTGTGCGGGATTAGACGAGACTGCGGCGCAGTCAGGAGTTGATCTGGGCGTTGTTAACTTGTGAAACTTTAACTACATTTTGCGGATGTATTTTGTCAGTTTTTTGTTATTTTTGTCTTTGAAGTTTGGCAACGTCTGTTTAACTAGAGTACCTCAAATATGGTTTTGTTCAAACTTACACAATATGCTTAAACTTTAACTTGTGCTAAGGAGAATACTTTTGACACAAATCTTTATTTATGCATTTTTACTCTGCTTAAATGCCATGTTGCCAAATTTTATTGAAACTCTAATTTCATATAAATACTTTGATGCAATTTACTTTATTTGATCGTCCTTGTCCCACACTTAGCCCAATTAATTGCTACGTTGCCAAACTTTACACGCATATTTATTGCAATATTTACTTTGCATGAGCCTTTAATAAACGTAACTGCAAATGCAGCTTCCTCTCTCTCTCTCTCCCTCTCTCACACTCTTTATTCTCTTCTCTTAAATGACACTCACATGCACGCCGCCTAACTGCATCTCTCATTCACTCTCAACTCCTTCTGCATGTTTACAATTTACAATTGACGTCATATATCTGTATATACATATATATTTTATTCGGGACTTTTTAATGCAGTCCCCGTTCCATTTTTAAATGACCTCCTCTGCCAGTGTTAGTTACCCGTGTGTGTTTGTGATTGAGCCATGAGCCACATTTACGGTTATGTGGGTCAATTATAGCAGCTGCATTGGCCTTAAATGAACCCAAAAACCTTTGGCTATTTCAGATGCTTACCATTTTAAGGTAATAGACCAAAGTAACCATTAAAAAAACTAGTAAAAAAAAAAAAATAAAAAAAAATCAGAAATTTAGTGACAAAATAGAGTACTTAGAAAATTAACTTACGATCTTAAGCACCCGTTTTCAAAAGTAAGAAAAATATCTTAAGTTTCGAAATATATAATTTATTTTCATCTGTTGTAAAAACTTTTATGTAATCTTAAAAGTATAATAATATTTGTAAATATTACCAGATTTATACCTCGTTAAAGTTAGGACTATAAATAAAATAAAAAATATTAAAAATCCTCAATAACCACTTTGCCACAGCTTTTATAAACGGTTTGTTTATAAATAGTTAAAATCAACATATGATTTGACATGCATTAAAGAAAAACTAAAAAGTATTGCTAGTTTCGTTTAAAAATATATAATTATTTTCATATTAAAAACATGTTTGGAAATGTTGTTCTTTTTATATTTAAGTTTAGGATTATGTAATATTTGAGCATATAAAAACATTTGTTGGCACATATAGAGAGAATTTGACATACTTGGTTTTTTGTTAAGCTGATATATTTTGCTCTTCCAAAAGCAAGAAAATACCTTGGTTTTTATTTTTGCTTATTTACTGCTTTTTGTTTTTCTTTTTGCTTGTGAATGATCAATGCATTTGATTCTCGCCGCAAGTTTTTGGCTTTGCTTGAGCTTTTCTGCTTTTGTTTGTGGAGAGAGCGAGCGAACGCGAGAGAGAGAGGGAGAGCGCGCGACGCCCACGCTTCGGCTGAGCTTTATGCTCTCTGCATGTTAATGGCGGGTGCTGCCAACCTGTTTGCCGTATGCATTTGAATTTTTCATTTGCATTTGCATTTGCTTTTGCAATTCTCTTGTGCATCGCTCTTCTCGTGCTTTGCTTGTGTTGTGTTTTGATAAAAACTAAATCAATTTTTTTTTTGCTTAGTTGCGTTTGCTGTGCAAATGTTTGGCCAAAATGCAGCATGCAACACGCCGTCGCAAATGCTCCAAGTGTGTGTGTGTGTGTTGTGTGTGTCTTTTGATTTGTTTTTGCTAATTTATTTTCACGTTGCTTCTCTTTCTTTCCAATGCAGAGCGGACACTGAAAGCGAAACAACAGCAACAACAAACACAGCAGCAGCAGCAACAACAAGTTTGGCAACAACAACCACAACAACAACAGCAGCAGCGACAACAGCAGCAACAACAGCAACAGCAACAGCAACAGCAACAACAACAACAACAACTGCGCTGCCCCTAAAGGACAATTCGAATATACGAAGCGACAAGTTGCAAACAGCAACACAACAGCTACAACAGCAACACAAGCAGCAACAACAGCAACAGCAACAACAACAGCAACAGCAACAACAACACATTGTCAGCGTTGAGCGACCTTTAAAGTGTCTGGAGACATTGGCCCAAAAGGCGGGCATTACTTTTGACGAGAAATACGATTTTGCCAGTCCGCCGCATCCGGGTATAGGCGCTGCCACGCCCACTCACAACAACAACAACAACAATACGCAATTGAACAACAACAATCACGTGAAAAGCGCCACGCCCACCTCAATTGCAAGCAGCACAGCGCAAACGCCGCCCTCAGCGCGACGCACAACAGCAGCAGCAGCAGCAGCAGCAGCAGCAGCAGCAGCAGCAGCAACAACACCCAACAGCAACAACAACAACAGCAGCAACAACAACAACTCGGCGCGTTCTCGCAGCGTTTCACGCTCCCGTTCCCGCTCCAGCACGCCCACCTCTCGTGCAGCAGCAGCAGCAACAGCAGCAGCAGCAACAGTTGCTGGCGGCAAGCTGGAGAAATCACAGAGCCCCGCCCAACAGGTGGCATCCGCTGCGGCGGTGCCACTGCACATCTCACAGGAGCAACTGCAGCAGTTCTACGCGAGCAATCCGTACGCGGCCATCCAGGTGAAGCAGGAGTATCCCACGCACAATGCCGGCAACAGCGGCACGAGCAACACCGGCAACAGCGGCGAACTGAAGCACGCCGCCGGACTGCTGGACGCCAGCCAGACGACACTGTTGCAACAGTTGACCGGCGGCGATGGCAGCGCTGCGGCTGCTGCGGCCGCTGTTGCTGCCGCGGCCGCTGCTGCTGCTGCGGGCAGTCCGGCGGCAGCGCAACAGAATGCGCTGCAACAGCAGGCGGTCGCCGCCGCCGCGGCAGCGGCACAGCAGCAACAGCAGCAGCAGCAGCAACAACAGCAACAGCAACAGCAGCAGGCCGCACAGCAGCAGCAACAGCAGCAACAGCAGCAGCAGCAGCAACAACAGCAGCAGCAGGCCGCACAGCAGCAGCATTCGACAGCAATTAGCACCATGTCGCCGATGCAATTGGCCGCCGCCACCGGCGGAGTGCCCGGCGATTGGGCCAACGGGCGAACCGTGCAGCTGATGCAGCCCTCGACCGGCTTCATCTATCCGCAGATGATCGTCTCCGGGAATCTGCTGCCCGCCGGACTGGGCCAGCAGCCGATTCAGGTGATCGCCAGCAAGCATTTCCAGGGCAGCGGGCCGCAGATGATAACGACGACCACGCAGAACGCCAAGCAGATGATCGGCGGACAGGCGAGCTTCCCGGGCGGCACCACCTACGCGATACCCTCGAGCCAGTCCCCGCAGACGCTGCTCATCTCGCCGGTGAACGTCATTTCGCATTCGCCGCAGCAGCAGACGCTGCTCCATTCGATGGCCGCCGCGGCGGCGCAACAGCAGCAGCAGCACCAGCAGCAGCAACAGCAGCAGCAGCAGCAGCAGCAGCAGCAGCAGCAACAGCAACAGCAGCTGACACAGCAGCAACAGCAGCAGCTGACGCAGCAGCAGCAGCAACAGTTGACGGCGGCGGCGGCCGCGCAACAGGCGCTCGCTGTGAGCGCCTCCAAGGTGGGCGTTAATGTCGGTGTGGGCGTGGGCGTGGCCGATGGCCAGGCCAAGCTGCAGCAGAAGGTCGTCCAGAAGGTGACCACCACCACGAACACGGTGCAGGCGGCGAGCGGTGCCGGGGCAGGCGGCGTCGTGGCCCAGGCGCAGCAGCAGCAGCAGCAGCAGACGACAACGCAACAGTGCGTCCAGGTGTCGCAGTCAACGCTGCCGGGCGTCACCGCCGCCCAGGCGGCACAGCTGATCAGTCCGCTGCAGGGCGCCGCCGCCGGCCAGCCGCAGCAGATGCAGATCTCGCCCTGGTTCTGGCAGAACTTCGCCACAAATCCGATCATATTGCGCGGCCAGCCGGATCACACCTCGGGCATGTTCATCCAGCAGCCGGCCACGCATCAGGCCCTGCAGACACAGAATCGTAAGTAAATCTCAACTGAACTGAACTAGTTCCGCAAATGGTTTTCTATTATATTGCTTGTTAAGCATAACAATTCAGTCAATTGTACCGAAAGCAGCTCCTTTTGAACCAGTTCACTTGAATATCTTAATTTTGTTCTTATTCAGTTCGGTAAATCATAATGTTGGTTGAACTAGTTCTGCAATTGTACAAAAAAAACTTGAATTTTGTATGATAACATTGAACTAGTTTACTAGAATTCCATAATTTTTCATATCAGTTCGTTAAACAAAAATTTTGACTCAACTAGTTCCGCTTTTATACCGACAACAGCTTTATTCTGTATGCATGCGTTGAACTAGTTCACTTGAATATTTTTATTTAGTTAGCTAAACCAAAATATTGGTTGAACTACTTCTGCAAAAAATCCTTTAATTTTGTCTGTAACAACTGAACTAGTTATCTAGAATAACATGATTTTAATTATCAGTTTGCTAAACTAAAATGTGAACTGAACTAGTTCCGCAGTTGTACCAAAAACACTTAAATATTGTATGCAGCCATTGAACTAGTTAGAAAACAGCTTCATTCTGTATGCATTCGCTGAACTAGTTCAGTTGAATACCTTGATTGTTCGCTAAATTGAAATGTTGACTGAACTAGTTCCAAAGTTGCACCAAAAAAAATCGCATCCTAACGCATTTTAGAGCAGCAACTTCAGAGTTTAGTAAACTTGTAATCGTTAATTTAAATAAAAATACATCTAATTAACTTTTTAGTCGATATTGGCTAAATTGGCTAAATGCAAAAAAATTTTAGATTAGTTTAAGATAATATTAAAAAGTTATTTTTATAATAAGAATAAGAGAATAAGAGAATTTATTTTGATTGCTTATAAACAATAAATGATGATTTTGCCAAAAATAAAATAATATCACAAATACATTAAAATAAAAATAGAAATATAACATAATAAAAATTTTATGATTTTGGAAAATTATTTCTCTATTAATAGCTCTATTTGTCATTTTTGATATTTCCAATATTTCATATATTTTACGTTTTGAAATCATATAATTCGAGTTATTTAAAAGAGATTTTACGTTTACGTTGTTTGCATTAATTTAAAAATTAAAAGACATTGCAAATTTAAGTAAAATATTTATTTAATATTTGATTAATTAAATTAAATTAAATTTTTTTATGATCTTCGCAGAGATAATTCAGTGTGTGACGCAAACGCCGACCAAGACGCGCGCTCAGCTGGACGCGCTGGCCCCGAAGCAACAGACGCCGCAGCAGCAGCAGGCGAACGCGCAGCAACAACAGCAGCAGCAGCAGCAACAGCAGCAGCAGCAGGCGCAACAGCAGCTGGCCACACAGCAGCAGGCGGTGGCGGTGGCAACGGCGCAGCTGCAACAGCAGCAGCAGCAGCAGCAGCAGCAGCAGCAACAGTTGACGGCGCAGCTGCAGCGCGGGGGTGCGCCCATCCTGCCGCACAATGGGGCACAGGTGCGGCCGGCGAGTTCGGTGTCCACGCAGACGGCGCAGCACCAGAGCCTGCTCAAGGCGAAGATGCGCAACAAACAGCAGCCGGTGCGGCCCGCATTGCCCACATTGAAAACGGAGAACGGACAGACGGCCGGAGTCGGAGTCGGCGGAGTCGGAGTCGGTGTTGGTGGCAAGACGGCGGGCAACCAGGTGAACAACAATGCGGCAGCGAATGCGCTCAGCCAGCACCTGGCGGCACAGCAGCAGCAGCAACAGGCGGCGGCAGCAGCGGCCAATCTGCATCAGGTGGTCACCACGACGGGCAACAAGTAAGTGCAGCAGGTGCAGCAAGTGTTGCAAGTGTTGCAAGTTGAATTTTGTACTTACTTTCATTCTCTCTCTCTCTCTCTCTCGCTCTTTTGTAGAATGGTGGTGATGAGCACATCGCCGATAACGCTGCAGAACGGACAGACGTTGCAGGCGGGCGGCGTCGATAAGCAGCAGCAACAGCAGCAGCAGCATCAGCAACAGTTGCAGATCATGAAGAGCCAGCATCTGTTGAACCAGCAACTGTTGCTGCAACAGCAGATGCTGCAAATGCAGCAGGCGAATGCACAACAGCAGCAGCAGGCACAACAACAGCAGCAACAGCAGCAGCAGCAGCAACAGCAGCCGCAACAGCAGCAGCAGCAACAGACGCTGACAAATGCGACAGCGCAGCAAATATTGCAGGTGGCGCCGAATACGTTTATTGCCTCGCAACAGCAGCAGCAACAGGCGCAACAGCAACAGTTGCACAATCAGCTGCTGCAGCATCAACTGCAGCAGCAGCAGCGCGAACATAATATTATACAACAAATTGTGGTGCAACAAACGGCGACACAGCAGCAACAGCAACAACAACAGCAGCAACAGCAACAGGCACAACAGCAGGCAGCACAGCAGCAGCAACAACAGCAACAACAGCAACAGCAGCAGCAGCAACAATTGCAGCTGAGCAGCGTGCCCTTCTCGGTTAGCTCGACAACAACACCAGCGGGCATCGCCACCTCGAGCGCCCTCCAGGCCGCCCTGTCCGCCTCGGGCGCCGTCTTTCAGACGACAAAGACGAGCAACTCGCTGCCCAGCAGCAGCGTGGTGACCATCAGCAATCAGAGCGCCGGGCCGCTGGTGACGAGCAGCACTGTGGCCAGTTTGCAGCAGCAGGCGCAGCAATTGCAACAGCAACAGCAGCAACAGCAACAGCAACAGCAACATCAACAGCAACATCAGCAGCAGCAGTTGATAACGGCCAGCATTGCAGCGGCTACACAGCAGCAGCAGCAGCAGGCACTTCAGCAGCAGGCACAGCAGCAACAGCAACAGCAACAGCAGCAACAACAATTGCCCAGCACAACGTTGACAGCTGCCTCGCCCACACAGAATCCCATATTGGCGATGACGTCGATGATGAATGCGACAACGCCGCCCGTTAGCACGGCCCTCGTAACCGTCAGCAACAGCAACAGCAGCAGCATTAACTCGCTGCCGGCCACGCCCACCAAGGCGAACACCATCAGCACGGCCAGCAGCCAAGAGACGCCCAAACAGCAACAGCAGCAGCAGCAGCAGCAGGCAACATTGGTGCCAATTGAGTCGCCGCTGGCAACGGGCGCCGGGACGGAGGCGAGCAGCTCAACGGCGGAGACGCTCCTGAACGGTGATGTGGGCGAGGCGACGCCCACGAAGCTCGCGGCGACAACAACGGCAACGACAACGACAACACCAACAATTGCCGCGGCGCTCAAGCAAAGCAATGCCGTGCTGCCCAGCAGCAGCAGCAGCAACAGCAGCAAGGAGGACAACAGCAATGCCAAGAATTGCAGCAGCAACAGCAACAGCAACAGCAGCACCACTGTCAGCAGCACCGCCTCCACCAATGGCATTGCCAGCAGCGCTGCATTGCGCGCCAACAGCAACAGCAACAGCAACAGCAATGCAACAAGCAACAGCAACAGCAGCAGCAGTACGACAACAACGACAACAACAACAACTACAACCACCAGCAGCAGCACTGGCAAGGATCTGCCCAAGGCCATGATCAAGCCAAACATGCTCACCCACGTCATCGACGGCTTTGTCATCCACGAAGCCAACGAGCCCTTCCCCGTGACACGACAACGCTACGCGGACAAGGATGCCAACGACGAGCCGCCGAGTAAGTCCAACATAATGCAAATTCTAATTCAAAGGTCCATCAGCGAGAGAGAGAGAGTGTGACGTCACAAGATCGCTTCACGTTTTTTTTTTACTTGTCTACGTTGACCGGAGATAGATAGATGGACTAAAGAGTACAGTTACGGCAATATCGATACTGAGATGCGATATTTAAGTAAAAAACGATATGATATATGTGGAATGCATAGATATTTAATACGATATGTGAGAAAATATTCTTATCTCTTAAATTAATTTCCTTCCATTTTATTTTCAAAGAATTTAACTGATGAATATCAAGTTTCATCGATATTTATTTATATTTTTGATAGGACATTCAATGTGATATTTTTTATATTCTTATATATTTTATAGAGCTGGTACTTTTTAACTCAATTATCCTTTTTTCCGATATTTCGATATATATCGATAGATTTCTACATATTGATTAAATCTTATATCCTGCAGTTTTACAGTTAGACCTCCTGTAAAGATCTCACAACGAATTTATTAATACGCCTACTGAGGGCGGGGTAAATCGAATATATAACTTATTGGCGGGTTAGCGAAAAAACATATCTCCCACAATTTTAGAGATAGAGTCAAAAAATCGATATTTTTCAAAATAATAATTTTTCGACTGTTTGCCCGATTATTCATATGGGAGCTATGTTCCATAGGAACATTTTTAATATTTGTGATATTTTAAGATAGTTAGACTAATTAATAATTTAATTGCGTTGTTGTGACGTCACAATTTCAAGGGCTCCGAATTGTTTGCAAACAACTTCAAGCAGATAAAATGCTAATAAAATATATTTTTGAAATCAACAGAGAAAAAGGCAGCGCTGCAGGAGACGGAACTGAAGCCAGCAGCAACAGCAGCAGCCACAGCAGCAGCAACGGCAGCAACAGGAGGAGCAGCAACCAACACAGCAACAGCTGCTGGTGCTGCGAGTTTGATCAGTGTGGCCAGCCTGCCCGCGGATATGGTTGCGTGCGAGCAGTGCGGCAAGCCGGAGCATCGCAGCAAGCTGAAGCGCAAGCGTTTTTGTTCGCCCGGCTGTGCGCGTCTGGCCAAAACGGGCGGCAGCAACAACAGCAACAGCAACAACAACAACAGTGGCAGCAATGGCAGCGGCGTGGGCATGGTTGCTGCTGATGCTCTGGCGCTGGCGGATAAACTGGACGAATCGCTGGCCGAGGAGAAAATGCAAACGGATGCATTGAGTCCGGAGCCGGCGATGATGATTGCCGAGCTGCCAGCGGCAGTGACAGCAACAGCGGCACCAGTTGCTGTTGCAGTGCCAGCAGCGCCCGCGCCCGCGCCCAGCAGCAGCAATGTTGCTCCCGTCGCTGTTGCCGTTGTCGCTGTGGAGCGTCCCTCGATATGCAGCTGGAGCGTGGACGAGGTGAGCGAGTTCATACGCAAGCTGCCCGGCTGTCAGGACTATGTGGATGATTTCGTGCAGCAGGAGATCGACGGACAGGCGCTGCTGCTCCTGAAGGAGAATCATTTGGTGAATGCGATGGGCATGAAGCTGGGCCCGGCGCTCAAGATCGTTGCCAAAGTGGAGTCCATGAAGGAGGTGAACGTGGCGCCGCCAACAGGCGGCGATGGCAACAAGGAAACGGCCGGCCAATAGTGCACAACTGCCGGCAGCAGCAACAGCAACAGCAGCAACAGCAGCAACAGCAACAGCAGCAACAGCAACAGCAGCAACAGCATTTGTGGCAGCCCACGAGCTCTCCACTCGCCAGCGTATTCGATAACGCCGCCGCTGTATTCGCCCGTGCTGCGGTAAAAGTAGGGCGCTGGTCTAACCAGTTAAAACACAAATATATGGAGTTTTTTTTTATTGTGAATGTGATTCACACGGAATACACGGAGCTGAAACAATCCACTCCACTCCCCTCCCCCGCCCCGCCTCCTCAGCACACACACTAACTGTATGGTAGCCTGTATCTAATTTTAATGTAGCTTAAATTTGTAAGGCCAACTGTATGATAGTGATTTAAAACTACAACTAAAACTAAACTAAACTAACAAGAAGAAGAAACCCTTTAAACTTATATATTGTTAGCATATATAGTATATATATACGGGCAGTATATATAGAAAGCAAAGGCTCCATCAACTGTACAATTTATCACATAAACTAAACGTGTTTTCGACTTCATTCACGCATCTTTAAACATAACGAATAAATCAACAAAAAAACGGAAAAGAAAAAAAATACTAAATGAATATACTATTAAATACTAAGACAAATTGTAGCCTGTAAGTCTTAACTAAATTAAATGTAACAAATACAATTAATTTACGCATATATACCCATATATATATATTCATATAGTATATAGTATTCTTTTCAATCATCATCAGCAATATGCGTACTTCATTATGGAAATTTCTAATTTAGTTAATACCTATATATAACTATTATATACATACATACATACTATATTAACTATATTATTATAATTATACTATTTTTTTTTCTATGCGTAATTTATATACTTAAAAAGAGAAAAGAGAAGCGAATTGGTTTTCATTATGCTAGAGAGAGTTAAACGATTTAAGTCTGTCAAAACAACAACTGAAACTATATAAATTAGCTATATGTAGCTGATTTGAACAACTAAAACCACAACAACAAAATCTACAGCTAATTTGTGAACTTTTTGCTAAATGAAATGAAGAAAAAACAAAAAACATTGATAATATATTGAATAGAGTATATATAAATTTTTTAAAACTTAGGTTAAAGCGTCGATCGTATATAAAAACATAAACTTTTTTTTTTCAAAATTAGTTATTTTTTTTTTTTATCGCTATGGCTGAACAAAATACAAAACTTCACTGTATAGTGTTTAATAAATGTGAATATGGAAAACGTGCATTTTTATTTGTTATAATTATAAAATAATAACTATAATAATAGAAATTATGATAGAGTACGCGCTAGTGGCGAAAGAGCGGAATGTCTATAAAATGGCGACTAATAATGTAAACAGGAGGAATTGGTTTATACCGATCGAAAAGTCTTGTCATAACTATAATCTTTATAGTTTTCTGGTACTTTGTGGACATATTTCCTATTTTCAAACGAGAGAAGTTTATTTTACGACCTAGTTAAGGGGAAAAGCTCCTAATTCCAAACTACCGAAGATACAGTACTGAGAGATTTCTGATATCGAATTGTTTATATATTAAATTAAATGTTCTTCATTAAAAGATTGTATTTTAGAAATTTTGCGATTCCATATGCAAAAGAGAGGGAGTAAGAAAAAGAATGAGAGGGAGATAGATGACATGCGAATAGCTGAAGTCAATGTAACGCACTAGACGCAAGAAGCGAAGAGAAGCGAAAAGCAGTTCAACGAGATGCTGCAATACATTTATAAATAGAGAAGCTGATGTATTTCTGAAACATATTTAACTAAGCAAGAGAGAAGCTGTCGGTGAGTGCAAGAAGTAAAGGGAGTAGCGAAGTTGGTGTACAAGAAACACACGAAAACGTCACTCTATTCATTTTCTTAAAATATAAATATTTCTTCTAAAATAAAAGGCAGTGGTTTTTTAAGCTATTGTGAAAATATTGTTTTTATTTTTGTTAAAATTCTCTGGTACTTTGAATATATTTTGGAAATATGCATACATGATTTGAAATCCTCTTCGTAATGAGATTATAATTATAATAAATTTAATGAGGGATTCTTTGAACTTTTATGACATTTTTAATAGATTTGTTATTTGGTATTTTTGTTTTTTTTGTTTACTTTTGTTTTTATACTTATTATGCAAGGAATTTCAAGAACAATTTAAGAGTTTTACAAGTGCGGCTCTTGAAAGAAAACCCATTATATCGTTCAGCTTAAAATGTGCTAATTTTTTTCGTACAGAATAAGTAATAGTTAATGCCCATGGCATACCTTAAAGGGGCTAATAGCGCATCCAGATAATCTAATTCTAGTTGCTTACGAGGTTTTTAGTGGCAAAGCTTTTTAGAGGGTTTTTAGAATTTCTTTTTGTTGTTGCTCTTGTAAATGTTTGTGACAACTTTTGCCATTGAGTTATTATTCATTGTTATTATTAATATAATTTTTGTAGGTATTTAGGGATCTATCTAAGAACCGAAACACTAAAAATACCGACTCGTACCATTTTAGAAATGAGCGCGACGTGACGTCCTCAAGGTAAATGTTGAAATATTTATATATATATATGTATATATATTATATTTTTTTATATTTTATATTATAAATATTAGTTTAAAGCCAATTTTACGTTTTGTTATTTAGTGTATAAATTGAAATTGGTATTTATCTGGTATTTAATCAGTATTTTTAAAGCGCTTTATGTTTGCATAGTATTTATTAGATTTGGATTCAGTTAAAATTTGTCCATTTGTTGTCTTAAAAATACCCTTGATTTTAATGATTTCTCTTATGAATTGGTTTTCTTTATTGTTTTTAATTATTCTTCTTCTTTTTTTATGCATAAATATACTATATACGTTTGCATATTGGTCAGATATTGTGGCATTCGAATTGTACATTCAGTTAAGATCATTGTTTATTGTTACTGCTTCTTGAAGTACCCCTGCAGTGGATATATCCTAGGTAAATTTCTGAGGATATATATGTTCAAGAAAAAAAAAAATATACAGGCAGTAGTCGATAGATGACTGGATTGAAATATATATACACATAGTATATGTATATAGTTTGCATGGCAATGTGCTCTTGTATTCCTGATTATATCGGAAATATGTTTGTTTTTATTCTTTTTAAATCGAAATATCATATAATACATAATATATGTATATATAAATAATTTTTTATCTGTAGCTGCCACAGAAAGTAACATTTAAAATTATCTTTTTTTTTTCTAATATAAATATATATGTTTTTTTTGTTTATAACGATACACAACATTAATTCTGAGTTCTTTTTTTTTTTGTTTTGATCCTTCGACCATATCAACTGCAAGGGTATTTTATCTACGGCATTGCCGAATATTATATTTTTGTTTCCTTTTTCTTCTCATTTTTTTGTTGCTTTTTAAAATACTTTTCGGTTAATCATAAGCTAGAGAAAGCTTGTTACATTTAAGCCTGTTTTCCATGAGGCTTTATACACATCTTAATTTTTGGTTTATATATTGAATTTTATATAGATTTATATAGGTTTTATATATTATTTACAATTGTGTGAAGCAAAACAAAAAATTGTCACAGCCGTACTCCTTAGTATCTCATGTATATATATATATACAACTAGGTATTTACCTATGTTGTAGTATTTACTTGATTTTATTTCATTTTTCGTTTACTGCATAGTTAGGTTGTTATCTTTAAGTTTTTGGGATTTTTTGATCATTATAGCCTGGTCCTGCAATATGTCTAGAAATCAAATAAATTCTACCTAGTTTATTCGAAAGAGACGGTTTATTTTTTTAGCGCTTAAATTCTAGAACTCTGAGGAAGTAAACTAAAAGACAACTGTGGGTATATGTGTGTTTTTTTTTTAACTGTTACGTCTATTAAAATTGTTATTAAGGTTTTTTAAGTTAAAGTTTTTCTGTTTTATTATTTGGAATACTTGTTCATTAAGTTTTGATTATTTGTTAACGCTTGTTATTGGCTGGCAAATGAAAATCAAATTGGAAAGTTTTAAGTTTAAATTGTGGATTATTAACTTTGTTTTTTCTTTTGTTTTTTAGATTAGTTTAGTTTATGTTTTCTTTATGCAACTTAAGTTTTACATATTTCGAAATTTCCCCACTTGATATGGGCTTTGATTTAGAATCAATATTATGATTGTAGGATTGTGTGTGTGTGTGTGTGTGTGTGTGGATCGTGTGTAACCTACAATAAAATTAGCACCAATACAAAATACATACGATTTTTTTGTTTTTTGTATATATATTATGATTCTATGCTTGTGTGTTTTGTTTTGTGATATGTGTAATTTACTACAGTTATTTAATTGCAATCAAAAGTATAGTTAAGAAAAAAATGTCACTAGGTGTTTGAACTGTATGTTAATGGGTATTTCAAGATGTGTGGGCATTTCTAAAAATAAACAATATAACATGTATCTTAGCTAAATGTACATGTTTTTACCATAATGATCGATAAATGGTCATCGATCATTTTCTCAAATTTCATTTAGCTAAACACTATTCAACAAGTTTTGATCCGAATTATATAGAGCTAGGCAGCTATACGCATATGTACAAATTGAGTATATATTCACATATATATAGATATATGTACTCGTATTATGTATTTGCTATATACTATGTTCTATATAGACTTATGTTCTAGTTCTAAGACTGTCTTTTACGTTCGCTTTGTGAGTGTGATTTGGTTTTTTTTACGATTTTTTTTATATTTTTTTTTGTTTCTTATGAAGAGACTGTACTAAATATGATTTTTATATGGTTGTATTATTTATATTATTGTACCTACATAAGACTAGGGACATAAAAGTTGAGAACCTACGTTTTGTTCTGTATTATTCCAAAATTATTTTTTTACAGATATATATGTATATATATCTCTTGAATGCACGTAAGTGTATATAAATTTTGTTTGCCACACTTATTACATTGTAATAATTATTCATTTGGTGATGTGGGCTGCAGATAGGAATAAGGTTGGGGGAGGAAGGCTAGTAACCAAAAAAACAAAAAAAAAAACAACCAACTTTCCCACTATCTACTTAAGATCTGGGTGGCTGACTTATAGCTAAACGCCGTTACTCTTGCGATTTCTGCTCAAGTTATAAGTTGAGAAAACTGTTGCCCAAAAAGCTCAGCATTATGGTGGACACGGCCAGGGGTGCGACCTGTACTTGGCAGGCGGTGCTATTCCCAGCCAGGATCTCGGCACGTTTACGCATTCGTTCCTGCAAGGACAAGAATATTCATTGTAAATATATAAATGATTTTTTTTTAAATTTACATGATATAAATAAATATGATAGAGCTTTTCTAGTTTCATTGACTGTTATTTTTTAAATATAACTTATTATTATTATTAAATACATATATATTTTTTTAATTTTCTATGTTTTCGGATTGGAAAAGTTATTCAGGAAGAACTGCAAACAACAACTTCGGACGTATGTCGTAAAACTGAGGCAAGTATTTAAATTGTTCAGGTTCTCGCGACGAGTTTCAGCAATTTGTTAATGCTTAAACCATATTTGTAAAATATTTTGTAAAAATTGGATAAATAAATAAATAATAATTATAAATTTAAGACATATTTACTATATAACAATTGTTTTCAGAGAAATTCTTATAAGCAATATTTTGTATAAAAACAATAAAATAAATTAAAAAAGTAAATAAGTTATATTTTCTCGCCAAAAATGGACCGATATTGGAAAGATATACCTTTTCTAACTCGCAAAAGTCTATAGAATCAACGCCCATTAAAAATTTTGAATTTTAAAATTTTTGCGATTTTGACAAAAATTTTGATGTGATTTCTGTCAAAAATTGGCAAAATTTGGAATTGCAATTTTTTAATGCTATTTGAGAGTTCTGATCCGTACGAGTCTAAAAAGGTATATCAATCGAAAATATGGCTTTATTTGCGGAAGTTATGCAGATTTTACCTTTGGAAATAGCCATTTTTTGACTATATCTCGGCCAAAAATGGTCCGATATTGGAAAGATGTACTTTTTCTAACTCGTTAAAGTCTGTAGATTCGCATAAAAAATTTTGAATTTTTAAATTTTTGCGATGTTGACAATTTTTACCATCCCTAGCACCTATAGAATTTAGTATATACAGCTTTACATACCTGATAAAGCTTGTCTTCGCCTGGCGGATCCAAGCACTCAAATTCACAGCAGCGTTCGCCCACTCTAAAGTTTTTACAGAACTGGAAAAGTGAGTTGGCAAAGTTAAGACTTGGTTAACACCACAATGTAACAATAGCGCTTACGTAGGGCGGATCACAGTAAATGGCCTTGCACCACAGCGGCTCGGAATGATAGCAAACGCACAGACTACAAACTCCAGGTCCGGGCACATAGAGCATCCCGTGGTTAACCTTGTTGCCCTGAAAGTCCACGCAGTCCTCCTCCAGCGCAACTATAGAGAAAATGAGAGAGAGAGCGAGAGAGAGAGAGATAGGAAGATATAAAATATCAGATATAGAAAATGTTTAATAATAACTTGGATAAATCCTATTCCAAATGTAGAAATGCCTTAAAATTTTGTAATTTACTTTTTAATTATTTCATTTTTTTAAATTGATTTTTACTTAATTTATCATTTGTTGAGCTAGTTAATAGGCCTTGAAAACCATTTGAGAGTTTGGGAGACATTCTTCAGTACACATAGGAGCCTCGACCAGGGCACAACATCTGTTTTTAGGCTTTAAATTTAAGTGAAAATATAAATATTATTGTGAAATTAAAAGTACATGAAAAAATAAAAATAATTAAAAGGTAGAGGCAGATGTGCAGTCTGCAAAATTTCTTGGACGATCCATGGAAATCTCCTGTGTTGGTGGCGCAAAAACGACACCGGAAATGCGGTGCCTAGACTGCTGCTCGTCTGTCCAATTCGGCAAGTCTTACGACTCAAATTCATGTATATTGTATACACTTTTAAAAAATAAAATATTTGCAATGCATTTAAGAGTTGTGTTTAAAGTGATGTTTCGATTGGTTTGATCGGGTTCGTTCACTTGAGCTTTGCGTTCGAGTGCAGCCGCAGACATGTTGCATGATTGTCGCAGGTTCGTTGCAATGAGCTTTTCGTCCACGAGCTTTTCGCATAAAACTTGGCGCATGTTTGAGCGCCACGCTTGCTGCTGGACGCGTGACGTAGGTATTACGGAATGGGCCTCGACCTTATCAGCCTCCACCTCTTCCCGGCGTGTTAACCGTGCCACTCGGCGTATACCAAACAGTTTCCACTTTCACCGTCAGTTGCATGGGTGAGTGCATTTATTTACAGTTACAGTTACAGTAGCAGTTGCAGTTGCAGTCGCAGTCGCAGTCGCAGTCGCTGGGCACTTGAAACATGGTTCGAAGTTGTAAGCAACTTCCTGATGACTGGACGGACTTTGCCAACCACTGACGCGTCAGGCGACGGCAGCGACTGCGACGGTGACGGCGGCAAAAGTGCCGCAAACTTTTTGCTTTTGAACTTTTTCATGCATTTTTGTTTTCTTGTTCGCTTTCGCTCTCTTTTGCCAGTGGATGGCTGCTTCAACAAACGGACAATTGGCACAATTGGGGGAGAGAGGGGCGGGGCGAAATTTGGTCGGCTGCTGCATTGCGTTGCAGCTTTGTTTGTGTGCCTGCCTTTCTTTTGGCGTTGCCATTACTTTTGTTTGTTTGTTTGCCGACGTGTATGCGCCAGCACTGCCGGCGTCAACGTCGGCGTCGACGTCGCTGTCAACATCTCATGCTGGGGCCCCTTTTGAGATCGTTGAATAATTAAAAACAAGCGCTCGACTTTTGCGCCAGCTGTCGACCAAACAATTTAGCTGCCCTGGGTCAAAGTTGGGCCAACGTGCCGTATACGTCACGACGGGCCTTTACATTCAATTCGCTTCAGCCATCTTCGTGTGGCCCTCTCTGCCTGCTTTTCATGGCTATTTGGCTGGCCCAGTCACGCTCCCAGTGCTTTTACGGCGACATTTCACAATTATGCTTATTAGTTTTTAATGTTCGCTTGCGTGAGCCGCCTATCACAGCCACCTAATCCCACCTGACCCACCTGACCCATTGCACTCGGACTCAGACTTGGACACGCACTGTCAATCTCAGCTGGTGGGCTTTTGGGGGAGGGGGGGTTTGGGGTAGACTGTGGTGGCGTTTATGTGCAGCCATGCGGCTCACTTATAAATAGCTTTTGTTATGACATTTAGCTGGTGACCTCCACCTCAAACACCACCGGCAGGTGGCGCCACCCCGCCGGCCACCCCGCAGTTTGCGCGAATCTGATTAAATGTTAAGTCCAGTGTGCTATTTTCATAGAAAATCAATTTTGGTGCTCATCTCATTTAATATGAACAACAAAAATAACCGAACAGCAAACATTTGATAAATTTAAATTGAAAATTATATAAAAAACGTATAAATGTTGTTACTTAATAATTTTTAAACCACATTATAAAGCCAGAGATTTCGATATTGACAGCAATTAATGCATTAATGAGTTCAATTAGTATTATTATTTTGGCACAACAAAATTAAAATGAAATTTAAAAAAATATATAAAGAATAATTTTGGGAGGTTTTTTTCTAAAAGTTCCATTATGATTGAATAATGTTTTATATACAAACACTGCGAATTGTCTTTCAATGAATTCCAATGTCATTTTAATATTGATATCGCAGCAATTTCAACTTCAATTAAGATTGCAATTAAGTAAATGCAACTGCAGAAAGGCAATCAATAAAATTAAATTGTTGCCTCAAAAAGCTTTTTAATTCAGTTTATTTGTAAATTATTTTCCCATTTCGTTGCTTTTGCACTCACATTTGTGCATTTGAAATTGAAATTAGAAGCTGTCAACATGTTTAAAATCCATCAGCAGCTATTAAAAATTAAATAATTATGCAATGAATAATTGATTGGAGGCTTTTTGGCTTAGATAATACATATATTAACTGCAATATAATATATTGCACAGTTAATTGTGATATTTTAGGCTGCTTTATGCTAAATTTGTAGAATATCGAATATTTCCTTATTTCCATTTAAATTTCAATATCAATTTTAACCTAATCAACTTTTGTAAATTTCGTTGCCTTTTAATGTCATTTAATTTTAGAATCGGCTGCTCTTTCAATTTCAACATTAATTTGGTTAACGTTACAATTGAAGTTATTGCTATTTTTTTTAATCCTGCAGCTGCTTCAATTTCAATCAAATTTTGCAATTCAATTTCATTTCAAACTGGTTGCTGTTTCAATTCGGTTTTGAACATCACATTCAGTTGCATTTGTTTTGATTTTAGTTTCGAATTAGTTGCCATTTCAATATCAAGTTCAACGCCTGTTTCAATTTTAGCCGCAATTTCAACGGCAATTTACGCAATGGTTCAGCAAACTTATGTATTTCGAAACAGTGCATGAATGGTTAGAATTGTGGTAAACACACGCACACACACACACATAATACACGCGCAATGGCAACGGCAAAATGTTCGCCAGGGGGGGGGGGGTGGCGGTGGCAGCAGAAGGGGGCGTGTCAGGCAGTGTCAGGGCAGCGACGTTGAGTGAGTGCAGCCATCAACTTTTCAACTTGTGCCTTTCACTGAGTGCCGCGGTGTGTTTGTGTGTGTGTGTGTGTGTGTGTGTGTGTGTGTGTGTGTGTGTGTGTGTGTGTGTGTGTGTGTGTGTGTGTGTGTGTGTGTGTGTGTGTGTGTGTGTGTGTGTGTGTGTGTGTGTGTGTGTGTTTGTTGGTAGTCATCGGTCGTCACTAATGAGATTTTCTCCGTGTGTGTGTTGGGGAAACTAGCTTGTGCCAAGCCGGAGGAGACCTTCCAGTTGTCGGCGGTGAATTGTTAACGGAAGCAAAGATTATAAAACCATTTGAAAATGTTATGTACAATGCAATTAGTGGAACGCGAAACGTGCGCTTCGCCCTCATGCAATGCAAATTGTCCACACTTGAGGCTTTTCTCGGCACTTTTGCACCTTTCCACACCTGCTCTGTCAACGAGTCGTGTGCGCGCGCTCTCTGTGGCATGCCAGCCAGGTTGTCGTCAGCCCAATAGCGAGTGGCAATAGCAATATGACATGCGAAAGTTGGGGGGCCTTAGAAAATCCAATGCGGAAGCTTTAGTAACCTTTACCTTTTGCTATACTTTCGAACCTTCTCGCTTGGTTGATTTTCAATTTATTCAGGGGAATAACGCTAGACGATATTGATTTGATACTCGTTAAGCTCGTTACTTGTTATACTCGTTATACTCGTTAAAAGTTACAGCTACTCGTTAGACTTACTGCTCGTTAGTTTCGCAACTTTTTTGAAATGCTACTCGTTAAACTTGCTGCTTAATAGACTCGTTGCATGTTAGAAATAGAATACTCGTTAAACTCGCTACTCGTTAAACTCGCTACTCGTTAGACTCGATACTCGTGAGATTCGCATCGTTTTACTCGCCACTCGTTAAATTTGCTGCTTAATAGACTCGCTGCTTATGAGAAGTAGATTTCTCGTTAAACTTGCTACTCGTTAGACTCACTACTCGTTAGATTCGCATCTTTTTACTCGCTACTCGTTAAACTTGCTACTTAATAGACTCGCTAGTTGTTAGAAATAGAATACTCGTTAAACTCTCTACTCGTTAGACTCGATACTCGTGAGATTCGAATCTTTTTACATGTTTTTACTCGCTACTTATTAATCTTGCTACTTTATAGACTCGCTGCTTATGAGAAATAGATTACTCGTTAAACTCGCTACTCGTTAGACTCGATACTCGTGGTGTCTTATGATTGGCTACTCGCGAAACGTCTGTTTCGGTAACTTAGATGACTAACGCTAGTCTACTTGCTAAACTACTTGTTAAGACTACTGCCTAGTCCACTCGCTAGTTTGTTACTCGCCAGCCTTTTGGCTGGTCCACAGCGCATTTCTGAAACGAGGTCACTTTGGGCCTCTCATCTCTCGTCATCTATGCTCTGACGTCACGCGTCAACTACAAGAGCAAACAACTGTGGATGGAATGTCATCGCTAATGCCTTTTTTGACTGGCAGCAATCGCTTGCATTTTGCATGCGTCTATGCAGCCGCTGTGAAAGGCTTTTGATTGCCCGTCCATCA
Organism: Drosophila micromelanica; assembly: GCA_004143825.1. Lineage (NCBI taxonomy): Eukaryota > Metazoa > Arthropoda > Insecta > Diptera > Drosophilidae > Drosophila > Drosophila micromelanica. The sequence continues at coordinate 102,179 of SCDY01000325.1, forward strand.
GCACACTTATCGTTGTCAATTGCCAATTGTTTGGCCCTTTGACAGCCCCACTGTGTAATTAGCAGTTGCTGATGGCCCCGGCTATCGATCCGGAATTACTTCACGCGTTCTCGTTTAGCCGTCGTCTGGTGTCCGATGTCCGATGTCCGGGTCTTGTGTCGAACGTTGCCAGCTTTGAACGTTGGCTAAAATCCAACTAATTAGTTAGTCATAAGCGGGCGTAAATGCCTAAAGAGAGAGAGAGAGGCTGGGGCGTGGGGCATGCGACAACAGCGGGAACTCTGCGACCTCTGCGCCTTGACATCTTTGTCTAATGATTTTCTCGGCCAATAACTCAATTGCGCATAGCTGGCCAATAAAACTTGGCAGCAAAGGATTCCAGCTACCAAGCGGAAGCAGCGAAACAAAACTTGACTCGCCTCGTGGGAGCGACGACAACTCGTTATGCCACGCCACAAAATAGTTTGGCCAACAACTTTTTCATGTGCGTCAATAACAACAAGAAGCCAACAAAAGTTTTCCTAGCAACGACATTTCTGTACCCTTTCAGTTTGACTATAGCACAGAAAGTGAAAATATATAAAGAACTTGGATAAGTACAAATTACTTTGCTTCTCTACAATTAATGCTTAGATTGGTGAACTTTTAATGGACCTTTGAATTGATAATTTAAAAAAGGCTTTCAATATCTTGTAAAATATGAAAACAGACCATAAATTTACTAGCTTTAATTTCATTAAAATCTGATAAATGATTATATAAATTGTTGTCAAATTGAAACAGAAGAGTTTTTTTTTGTTAGATTTACTGGTAAAAATTATATTCCTTGAGCTTTAAACTTAAATAAGGTCAGCAATTATGAAATTTATCTATCTGTATATATTTTTACACGATTCTGTTCTCAAATGTCTGCCCAGAGAAGGGTATAAAAAAGGTGTTGTGTTTTTTTTTTTGTGTTTCACAACTGAATTTGCTGCCATCTAAAAGTTGTCATCTATATGTATTCAATGCTCTAATGAAAAGTTTTAATACCTTTCTCGAAGTGAGAAGAGCATATTGAGTTTGTGCAATGTCCGTCCGTCCGTCTATTCTGTCCGCATGAATGCAATTGCTTTCGAATGCAATTGCATATCGCCTTATTTGCGAGTTTTAGCTCTTGTAAAAGGGCTTAAACGACCATAACTTGGCCATTTGTAGTCCGATTTAGGAGAGATATATTTTTAAAAGTCAAAAAAATCAATCTCCATTCAAAATTTTGAATTTTAAAATTTTTGCGATTTTGACAAAAATTGTGATGTTACCCCTTGTGATTTTTGACAAATTTGGTCAAAATTTAGAATTGCAATTTTTGGATGCCAATCGATAGTCCTGATTCGTAAGAGTCTAAAAAGGTATATCTTTCCAGGATTTGACATTAGTTTGCTAAAATATGCGGATTTTAAATTTGAACGAGTATTAGGCAATCGGTAACACCCGACTGCAACGTTCTCATTTGTTCTTTTTTCGGTTTGCAAGAAGTTTTTCACATTTTTGTGCGTTGTTGTTGTTGTTGTTGTTGCTGCTGGTGCAAAAAAAAAAAATTGTTTTCAGTTTGCAACTTTAATGTCGTTTGCCGCTGCTGCACAAGTGCTAAAATTTAAGTGCGCCACGCCCCCTGCTCAGTTGCAGTTGCTGTTGTTGTTGCTGTTGCTGTTGTTGTTGCTGTTGCTGTCAGGTGCTGTTGGACCAGGCAGGCAGGCAGGCAGGCAGGCAGGCAGGCAGGCAGGCAGGCAAGCAAGCAGCAAAAACCCAACGAGCCAAAGTCGACTTTGCATGTGCAATGTCAAGGCTGTCGTCTATTGTTTTTCCTGGTACACGCTCGTTTCCTTTCCCTCCCCCCCCCACCCTCCCACCACTCTGCTGACAGCCCCCCGTCTTGTGTGCTAATGCCTTTTTCATATTACACGTCCAATTGTTTTTGGCATTATTTATTATTTGACTTTGGGGCTTGAAATGGCTATGAAAGGCTGAGTCCTTAATCGCAGCTGGCAATCGGGGCGATAACGATAAAGGACCCTTGACAATATAAACACCTGGCTATAGTATTTATCGGATTTCCATGAGCACCGATTGCCTTTCATTTATCCTTCGATAAATTTAAGGGCTAGATCGAGACGTTTTGAAAGCTTGGTATATTAAGTATACTTTTACATATTAAGTATATATTTTATATTTACATAATTAGAATCGAATCTAGTTATGTAAAAATAAATTAAATTATTTATTAAATTATTATTAAATTATTTAAATTATTATATTTTTTTGTAATATCATTAAGACGTAGATTTGATTTTCTTCTAATTCATATCATATAAAAATACCACACGAGCTACAAATCTAGTGGCAAAAGCATATTTAAAACCCATAAAACAATTTTCGATATTAAATTGTCTGACGAAGGATATTCAATTGAATATATGAACAGTTAATAAATATGCCAGAGCCAGACTTTAATTCTGACCAACTTCTTGCTGGCGAATATCAGCTAAAAGCACCCATTGTGCTTAAAACCAATTAGACAATTAATTGGACGGTCACACTAATCACCGATAAACCCAATTTATTTGCATGTGCAGCTTGGGGCGCTGCAACATAATGCTACGTAATGCATAACGTAATTACGTAAGCCCCAAAGGTACGTAATCGCAGCTGATATCAGATCTTTCAACCGTGTTCTTGGGGTCCTGTTTGTGCATCCTGGGTTCGGGACAGGGGACAGGGGTCCGCAATGCTAATCAAGTGTCAATCGGCTGGCGTGTCGGTAATTACCTGTATAACAGCACAGGCAGCTGAGCAGACACAGGACGAACAGCAGCCAGGACATGCCGCATGCCGGCAGCGAGGCGTAAAGCGACGCACAACTCATCCGCATTGTTGTTGTTCCTTTTGTTGTTGTTGTTGTTGTGCAGCGTCGACGCCAGCTCGTGCTGCGCTCATTGATTGTTGTAATTGCCGGCATTGTTGTTGTTGTTATTGCTGTTGTTGTTGTTGCTGGCGGGCGCCACGTTGCTGCTGCTGCTGCTGCTGTTGGCCGCCCAGCGGAGCGCTTTGTCATTGTCAGGCGTTGATTTTGAACTTGGCGGCGGCTGCTGTTGATGCTGATGCTGATGCTGATGTTGCTGCTGCTCTTTCTCCACACTTGGTCGTTGTTGTTTTAGTTGTTGTTGTATTCGTCACACTGTGCGAGTAGCTGCAGAAAGTTAAACATAGTTAAGTTGATTGGCAAAAGGGCAGGCAACGCTCAGCTGTCAGCTGTTGGCCTTCATGCTGCTTACACTGAGCGAAACATTTTAGGCACTCGTTAAAAGAAAAAAAAAAACAGAAAATACTCAAGCTGAATCTTAACAATATTTTTTTTTGTATATACAAATCTGCCTATTTTTAGATATTTTTCGAATGTTGAGTTGAATGTTTTTTGTATGCTTTTAACATTTGCTTATTTCGCAAAGTGTAATTGGCAGCGCACGGTGGCTGCACTAAGTATCTCAAAGATGCTTAAATGAAGTGCATGGCCAAGAAATATGTGCTCCAACTGGCAGGCAGCGCTGCGTATACGTAATATGTCAGATGAATTTAAGCTCCGTAATGTGAGCATGAATGTGATAGACAATATATAATGAATATGAATTTACCCAGAGATATCCATTCAATCGTTCAACGAGTGCACCTGCCACTGAGTATATTTGTGAAAAGCCTTTGGTATAATTTATACAACAGGGAATTAATGGAAGATTTGTAATTTGTATCCTATATATGTACATAGAAATTTGCTGAGCGACACCTAAAATTTATGTGCTTTAAATGTCTAAAGCTTGGTGTTATTGGTATTTGAGTATAGAATAAATACAAGCACTTGTGATATTCATATTGATTTATCACTAGTCTTATTAAATGACATTAAAAATAAATTATAAATTTAATTTATACTATAATAAATGTTAATGGAGCACTGTGCAGGTCTATTGAGCTTACAGAAATAACAAATAAAATTAAATTCGAAAAAAATAAATAAATAGAAAAACATTTACGATAAGTGAATGAATAATTAAAGCCTTAGTTTTTATTCAATTATTCGGCATTTAATATTAATATTATAATAATATACATTATTCGGCATTTAATATTCATATATATATATATGATTAGTCTTTATAGTCACTATATATATAAAATGTATATATATATATATATATATATATATATGTATGCATTAACAACACAACTTTTTATACAACAAAAAAATAATAATAGGCAACACAATATTACAAAATTTTCGTCAGAGTTTACTTGAGACTTTATTTTCTCTGCTTACTTATTTTATTAAATTAAAAATTAAAAAAAGTTTTTGAAAAAGGAAAATAATATTAATAATGCAACGTAAAACTAAAGTGAACATAACAATGTGTTATTTAATGCCACTTTCTGGCAATAATATAAATATGAAAATGAAATCAATAAATATATTTTCTTCATAATTTTGGGCAATAATTTCTCTATTATTGTCTCTAAATTACGTTGTTTATAAACCAGTATAAATTCTAGAATATTTTAAATTTATTTAAAATATTTCAAAAAGAATATTTAGAATTAGATTACGGGAAAAAAAACGTGTAACTGTTTAATGCATATGATGACAAAGTCGTGTAGAGGACAAGGTGTATATCCCTTAATATATAATTCGCTTTTATATGTCTTTAATTTAAATATGTTTAATTTAAAGTTATTTAAACAACACTCGCTTCTTGTTTACTCGCTTCTTTCAGCATTTTGCTGCAGTGTGTTGACAATGGGCAGAAGTTATGGCCAATTTGTAATGCTGGCAGCTTGTGTGTGTGTGGTGTGTGTGTGTGTGTGAGTGTGAGTGTGTGCTGCATTTCTTTTTGCAGCGTGTGCCAATGTGGCCCAAAGACGAATCAGCTGTTTTGTGTGTTGCTGCCAACGCCGTTGGCAGCGGCGTCAGCGTCGGCCTCGCATGTTTACAACATTTTTGCAGCGCCCCAAACGCGCTGGCTGCATGAGCGAGACAGACAGAGAGAGAAAGAGAGATAGAGAGAGAGAGAGAGAGAGAGGGGGTGGGAGGATGCTGGTGTTAGTGCGGGTGCGGCTGCGGGCAAAATATTTCGGCATTTCGGCTGTCCCATGCAGTTGGCAGTTGAGGCAGCTGCCAAGAAATTATTTGCGCTGTCTTCTTTTCGCCTCTTGCGGTTGCTTTCTAGGCATGCGACACACACACACAGACACACACACACGCACACATATGCATATTTACGTATGTATATAGAAAACACTCTTTGGTGTCTTTAATTTCAATCTTATAAATTATTCGCATCGCTCGACTGCGACGAGTTTCACAGCGCGCTTTATGGATTTTCTTTGACTCTCACACACACACAAACACACACACACACACACACACACACACATACACACACACAGATAGTCGCACAAGGCGCATTGATTTTCTCCTATTTCCCCATTTTTGTTTGTTGTTGGTGTTTTCTTGGCCTGTTTTTAGGACATTTCAAGGCCTCTTCTACTTACATTTCACGTAAATGTTTCACTTTGACACCAAATTTCGCACGCGAGCACTAAAAATACTTCAAGCAACAAAAGCAACTCCAATAATAACAACAACCGACAACAATCAAGAGAAAAAAACCAACAACAACTACGAAAAAAAAAACGAATTACACACACATGAAAACAAAACAAAAAAGCACACAACACAAATTTCGCTTCCACCTTCCACACACGCGCCCCACAACGCACGTTGCCGACAAAATGGCGAATGGAATGGAAGAAAGCGAATGGAGCGAGAATGTGAGCGCGGCCAACGTAGCAGCAGCAATACAGAAGCTAGCGTAAATGACAACAACAACAACAACAGCAACGGGTACAACAACAGCAAACAGAAGTGTTTAGCGCACACTGCAGCGTGTCCTTTTTTACGACTTTTGTTGCTATTGCTTTTACTTTTGTCGTTGCCACTGTCGATGCCGCTGCTGCTACTACTGCTGCTACTGCGAAATGTAAATTTAGCGTCCACAACGAACCGAGCTGAGTCCGATTTAAGAACTGAGTCGAGCGTCGCCAGCGACTGCAGCGTCGCGTTTGCAAATGTCAACTGAATTGGCGTTGGAAGCTACGGTGCCAACGGCAACGCCAACATGTGCGTAGCGCTTGTCGAACAACACAGCACCGTACGACAAGTTCAAAGGCTCGTGAGCGACTGTCATTTACTTAGAAGATCATTTTAAATAGTTATCATAATACATTTTTTTAACTTACAATATATATATTTCTGCATTTGACAGCATACATTTACATTATATTTATTTTAAGTAATTTTCTTACGAATATCCAATTAAACAGCGTGTCACGCACACAACTCATACTCGAACATTTTGCATTTCTGCCAACAGCAACATGTTGTAAGAACCCATCGAATAAAGCTTTGAAAGCTACAGTTGCTTTTGCTGCTTTTGTGTAACTTTCGGGCAAAAAAGCCAGTCTATTAAGCTCCTGGGTAACAAAATATAATATTTAAATCTTTATAGCTTTTAGCATGTTCCACAACGAAAATCTGAAAGTTGCCCTGGAAAAATTGCTCTGATGATGTGATGGCCAAAGTCCTGATTCGTACGAGTTTAAAATTGTAAATCATATGCCAGTTTAAGCTCTTCTAAAAGGTTTTAAATGTCAATATTTAGGCCAGTTTTAGTCCGAATTGGGAAAGATATATATCAATATACTCTTAAAAGTCCAAAGAATTAATCTCCATTCAAAGTTTTGAATTTTAAAATTTTCGCGATTTTGACAAAAATTGTGATTTTTGTCAAAAATGGTCAAAATTTAGAATTGCAGTTTTTGAAAGCTATTCGATAGTTTTGATCCGTACGAGTCTAAAAAGGTATATCATTTGAAAATATGGCTTTATTTGCGGAAGTTATGCGGATTTTACCTTTGGAAATAGCCATTTTTTGACTATCTCGGCCACAAATGGTTCGATATTGGAAAGATATACCTTTTCTAACTCGTTAGTCTGTAGAATAAATTCCCATAAAAAATTTTGAATTTTAAAATTTTCGAAATTTTGGCAAAAATTGTGATTCTGTGATTTTTGTCAAAAATGGTAAAAGTTTAGAATTGCAATTTTTGAATGCCATTCGATAGTCCTGATCCGTACGAGTCTAAAAAGGTATATCATACTTGGCAGTCGAGTTATTTTATTGCATACTTTTGCATGCGACAATAATATGCAACAGCTGTAAATTGACAGAGGGGCTGCTGTTAAAGTTGTCATGATTATTTTAAACATTGCATAATTTTGTGCTGACACAAAAAACCATCTTCATATGCATTTAAAATGTTTTAGAAAAATAGCTCTAACTCGGCCATATCCTTGCGGATATTCAAAGGACTTGGTGCGTTAGATTCACAAGGACGAGATCTATCGATCGGCATCAAAAAAATATGGGGTCATCTAAGAATCGGATACTTGAAAAATTTCAGTCGCTAATAAACGCAAGGAAACTGGCCAATAGCAGAAAATCCTTAATATCTCAGAAACTAACAGGACGATTTTGATGTCCTTTGGTCAGTTGGTAACCCTAGTCAATACGAGTTGTTTGACACAGGACTCGCCAGGATCTGAAAGGATACGGCCAAGTTATAGGCAGTTTTTCGTTAAAAAAATTGTCATTTTATCTTTGCTCCTGGAAGGATTTTCGTCCTTTTTATTGCATTTTCTGAATTGGCGTCAAAAATAAGTCATAATGGCCAAAGGACATTGCGATAGTCCTTAAAATGGCTGAATTAAGGACAATTTCTGTGGTTTTAAGCAAATTTTCGACCTACCCCCTTATAAAAATTTTGGTCAATATTTTTGGTGGAATCCTGAAATTCCTTGAATGCAGATCGATAGTCCTGCTTCCTGCAAGTTCAAAAAAGGTACATCTTTCCACGATCCTTAAGGATATGACCGAGATATGGCTATAAAAAGAATGTCCTTTTTAGAAAAATTGCTCTAACTCGGTCATATCCTTGCAGATTTTCAAAGGACTTGGTGCGTTAGATTCGCAAGGATGAACTCTATCGAATGGCACTAAAAAATTATGGGCTCATCTAAGAATCGGATACTTGTAAAATTTCAGTCGCTTACCGCGTGGAAACTTGGCCATGAACTTGCCAGATGTTCAACGCAAATATTGCTTAAAGTACCAGGCGAACAGAAATCAGAAGCAGCACGACACAAATTTTCAGTGAAATAATTTTACTGCATACTTGTAGGAGGAGCATTTAATTAAACATTGCGTGCGTATTGCATACTTTTGCTTGCTACAATAATAAGCAACAGCTGTAAGCCAACAGAGGGGGCACTGTTAAAGTTGTTGCGAGTATTTTTAGCAGTGCATACTTTTGTGCTGCTACGAAAAACAAATTGGTAAGCACTTGAAATGACTATATCTTGGCCATATGTAATCCGATTTCGAAGAAATATATCTCTTTTGACTTTTAAAATGCATAGAATTTATCCGACTTTCACATTTTTAATATAAAATTTTACTTACCATTGTAATTCTACCCAATAAAATATAGATATATACAAATAAATGAAAGTTGTGAAAGATTTTTGAATTAGTTTGGAAATTATTTTATTTCAATATATTTCATATTAATCAGTAGTTCATATTTTCTGCTCTTCGTGTTTTAAACTTTTACACAAAAATACGTGTGTGCGTGTGTCTGTGTGTATGTTCGTCTGTGTGAGTGAGTGAGTGTTGTGAGTACCCGTTTGCACATGAAGTAAATGCACCAAAGATATACTCACACACGTTCACCTTCTACTCGCACTCCCTCACACTTGCCCAAAAATATCTGGGTTGGACATAACTTAAATGTAAAATACAATTTTTATTTTGAAGATTTCCATTTAAATGCATTTCAGAAAAGTTTTGGTATTTTTTTAATAATTTTTATTAGTATATCTTGTAGTAATTTTTTGATGTATCTTTTGGTTTGAAACTATGAATCTGTTTGTTTGTTTGTTTTGTTTTGTTTTTCACTCTTGTGTATTATTTCTTGTTTGTTTAGGTTTAGCTGTTTCTTCCTTTTCTTTGAGAGGAGATTCGCTTGTATGGGATTTGAAGTAAATACATATTCTATATGAGATAATCTGTTATTTTCTTGTTACAATAGATCTTCAATTGTGGGCGTAAGCTGCCTTCACTGGGTTGTGGTTAGAGTTTATATGCATTTAGTACTTAACTTTTATAGTTGTTTGTTGTTGTTCATGCATTTAACATTATTCATTGTACACATCGAATTTTTTTGCGCTTTGCTCTCTTTGGTATTAATCAACATCATCATCAATATCATCATCATATAAGATATACTGTGTTCATTTTAAATGATTCTTTGGGTTCCATTTTCTAACAAGTTATACTTGTTGTATTTTCTTTTTTTCTCTTCATAGGTATTTATTCTAACTTTGTGGGTGCTGTAATCATACCGCTTGTAAATAGTTTCCAACTGCTTTTGCTTGGTTTTTGTTTTATATATTTGTAGTATTTTGTAGGTATTTTTTTCTTTGATCAGTATTTCGCGTTTGCTTTGTTTCGTGTTTTATGGGTAACTGGGAAAAAAGATACATATATATTTTTTTGGTATTTTTCTGATATTTTCTGGTATTTTATTTAGTATTTTACACATAATCTTTGCTGCTGCTAATATATTTGCCACTTATACAACACATTGTGCATAAAAGGTTGCTTTTTTCATTTTTTTTGTATTTGATATTTGTATGATATAGTATTTATTTATATTTCTGTTTGTATGTGTGTGTGTGTGTGTGTGTGTATGTTGGGTAGGCTTTTATAGTATATGTATAAGTATTTGTCCTACCAGTCGCGCTAGTTGCTGCCACTTTTGTATAAGTATTCCATATAATTGATTCCATATCATTTACTTGCATCTTTCCTTTTTTTTTAGTATATTTCTTTAACAATTTCTTAGGCTCTGCTTAGGGATCGCAAAGAATTCATTTTTTTTGTTGTTTTCATACATTTTGCTTAAAAATAATAACTATTTGATTTTTGGTACATATATATATTTTTCTTCTTTAATATATACATATATATATACACATACATACATATATAGTATATAGTATATTCTTTCATTGACATAAAATTTGCAAATACTTAGAGCATTATTTTTTATAGAGTTCTGTGTACACTCTTTCAATAAGAACATATATAGCTTTTTGAGCTAGTTATCAATGAAGAAGTTCGAAATCCAAATCTGAAAAACGCGGCAAATATTTTCCTTTTTTATTTCTAGTTCTGGACAATTGTCCTAGAACTCGTAATTGTTGTTTACTTCATTTGATTTCGGTTTCTTTCCAGGACTTGTTTGTGTTAGTTTGTGTATAGGCCTTGAAAGAGAGAGCATCTGAGCTTCGGCCTGCCGAAGTATGCTTCACTAATGCCGAGTACTCGGAATTGTACTCATATTGTACTCGTACTTTGTTCTTTTCTATTTAAAATTGCATTAAGTTTCGGTTCATTCTTGTCCCCATTGTATAATAAAATGTAGTCTTTGTTTTTGTTCTTGAATTAAAGGCTTTTGGTTTTAAAGTTCAGGAGGGTCTCTAGTATATATATATATATAGTTTAGTATGTATGTATACAGTATTTAGTATATAGTCTATGCACTTAAATGTATTTCTTTAAGAGTTTTAAGCTGTCGAGTACAGTGTTCTCTGTGCTTGTGTGTGTGTGTGTGTGAGAGAGAGAGAGAGAGAGAGAGAGAGAGAGATAGAGAAAACTATAAGATAGAGAGCGACGGAGATGAAAAGAAAAGAGAGGGCATTCGGCATACCGTTAGGCAGCATCCGATTGTGTCTCAGGCAACATTTACAATCCTTTTACTCTGGTTAAATCTCTGTCTCGATAACAATGAATGATCTTGGGGGAAGCGCTCTGATGCACTACTGTGGTCCGTTATCGGTGGTTGTTGAGACGCCTTGAGGTTTTTGTTTTCTTGGTTTTTGTTTTGCATATCTGCATATATATATATATATGTATCTGAAGTATCTATTGGGGCCTGTTGTTGGGGTTGTGTGTTTGTGGTATGGAAACCGTTTTGGAAGTTCATAACGCTGCCGCTTCAGTTGTAAGATACGTAGAAAAGTATAAAGTAGATGCCTGGGCTTGAAACTTTCGATACACGATAAACGATGTACGATTACCGATACACGATATACGTTCCTGTTCATTTTAAGGCTTCAGTTAGCTGTGCTGTAGATAGTCGACAGGTAGTTGCGGTTCAGAATTACGTGTTCGTCTTTTTCTAAGTACTTGTGTTTCTTTTTGTTTCTCCTTTTTTTATACTTTTGTAGGTTACATTTAACTATGGGGGTTGGTTTTTTTTTTATCGTACAATTATCGGAAACATGTAATATATTTATGTATATGCCAAGTATGCTGCTATTTCAGTATATTTTTTCCAGTGTGTGTGCTTATTTTCAGAGAGTTTAGTAAGTTTTGGTCCAAATTGCTAATGCTTTAACATCTTGTTGCTTAGCCACTTATCGCTTAACTATTCGTAACCGTCTATTAACAAACATCTGCCCCATCTCAGAATCTTTAACTCTTCGCCTGAACCTACATATATTATCTGCTTATTCATCTGCTTTTCTTTGTTTTCTCTTTTTTAGATATTACAAACATTTTTGCACTTTGTTGGGTTTTGCCTGCTAAATTCTCTAGTTTTTGTTTTTAGCTTTTAAAGGGAAAAGCGTGTTGGTTTTTTTTTAATTGACTGCCAAAATATAGTCTAATATTTAAATTGTACATCGAAAAGCATTTGTTTTTTTTTTTGTTTTTGTTTTTGTCTAGACTAATTAAATTATGCTTAAAATTGTTTTTTTGTTTTTTTACTTTTTTTTTATACATTTGTAAAACACCTAGAGCTTTTGTTGTTGTTTCAATTTGTTTTTTAGTTTACTAAAAGATACATTGTTTTAGTTTTACTTTTCAGTTTTCGTTTTTGTTTGTTTTTTTGGTTTTGTTGGAAAGGTTTGTAAATTCAAGTATTAGTCTTTATGTTATTCATTAAACAAGGGAAGTTGTGGCATTTTGCAATGGGCATGAACTAAATACACATATACACAAGTCGAGAGCCCACAAGCTGCACCAATACACATGCAACATTGTCGTGGAGCAACATTTGAAAGTTATTCCATGTGTTGGCCAATGAAAGCGATTTAAATAGATCAAACTTAGTTAACTACATACATACACCTAAAAGTTTAGACATTCTAGTATTTATAATTGTATTTCTTTTTTAATCGTATTTTCTCTGCATATACATATACATCTATATATATATGTATATGTTTATCTATTTGTGTGTAAGTTTAGTTAGGGTTCTAGGCTAACTACGAAAAAAATAGACATCGACATCGAGCAAACCGTTTGATGTTGTTGTGGAGATATTTAACAAACTTTTATGTAGTTGCCCAGTTTTAGTTTCAGTTTTGGGTGTTTTTTTTTTAAGACTTGCTTAAGCCAATTAACAACAACAACCAGAACAACAACAACAACAACGATGATGACAACACTTAACTAAGTTAAAAAAAAAAAATACTATTTCAATTACATTTAACATACACAAATATATATATAAATATATGGTATAGTTGCATATTTCTGAATATTTATTTGCATTTTCTGCTAGACATTTAATATTAATATTTATTTTCAAAGTTTCCACACATTTTGTTTTTAGCACTTTTCTTAGACTTCTTCTGTTTTCTTTTGCATATATATTCGTAAGTTTGTTTGTTTTTTAATACATTATTCGCTTAGTATTTATAAGAATAGCAAAAGGCAAAGAAAATGGAAAATAAATGAAAATATTCTATATGAGAACAGTTACATTTACATCTATTGTTACTTTATGTGTGTGTGTGTGTCTTTATGTGTTGGCCAAGTACCAGCTTGGTTATAATTACTCTCTCCGTTTTTTTTTTTTTAGTTTTTTGGTTTATCAATTGTGTTTAATTTTGTCCTTTTCTAAAATTCCCTGGACGCTTGCCACTACGTGACATTGGCGCTCAAAAGTATGCAAAACTCTTTCACATATAATTTGCAAATGCAAATGAATGTGTGTGTGTGTGTGTGTGTATGGTACATTTAACATAATTACATATAGAAATTTACATTGATATTCATTAATTTAATATTTTATTTATGGGATTTTTGTTTGTTTGTTTTTTATTTGTATTTTGGACTTGCTTTTCCCAAGTAGTTTTTTTTTAGTTTTATGTTCATTTAAGTTTTCGCTCGTTTGGGATATGTTGTTGTCTTTTATTTATTTTTTTTGTCAAATTCTTCAAGTTTTTGTTTTTTGTTTCAATCAAAATGCTTTTGCTTAGCTGCCCTTTGAATAGTTTTGCTCGATATTGTTATGTGTGGAGTTGTCGGAACTCGCTCGTTCATTGCCATCCTACCGGAAGTGCACTTCGCACACCACCAAAGCCATGTGTGTGTGTCCTTTGGACTTGGGACTTTCAATGAAATGAATGGGATACAATCCCCAGTTGAGCACTTTTTTATCATTTCCCTTGCATGCATGTGAAGCTTAATATTGATTGATGTTCTCAGAAGCGCCTTGAGTCTTTCAACGTTTATTCGATCTATATAGACGACACAGGATGCTGATTTACTTGTCATGTCAATGCTACAAAGTGAATCTCAGCCTGATGGTTACGTATTGAAGAGAATATGTATTGTGTCTATGAGGAAAATAAATGGGAGTTGACATAATGAGAGGAAACTGAAAAATAAAATAGTAAATTAATGTAAATGATTGTACCAAAATATTAAATTTGTGTGATTTATATATATTATGTTAAATTAAAAAAAATGAAACTTAAATACCATTTCAAAATTCGGGTTCTATTGATGCAGACATATTAAATATCTGTCTAACGATAAAGAAAAGCTCAGCTAATTCAACAAAGACTTTACAATTCATGGAATGTATATCGATTAATCCATCGATTAATGATAAAATGCATTAAGAAACTAAGGCATTTCGAGTTTCATATGTGAGCAAAGGGGAAAGCAGAAATCAAAGGTTTGGGTCTGTGCTACCTACGGTCAGCTGCAATTACGAATCCAAAATCAAAATCAAAAATGCGGCAAGTAGGTTCGAATGCAGCAGCTGCAGCAGCACATGCAGCCATATCGAATTATGCCACACGATGACTTTCAATTGCTCCAAACTGCAGATGCAACGGCGCGTGGCGAGGAGAGCACGGCAATATTGCCCACCACGTGCAAGCCAATGGAATTAGGCGAATACGGCCGCAGGTTCTGCCGTTGCCTGTTTGTGGCATGCATCCAACTTTTGGCTAGCCGAGATAGCTGGCTATGCCAGGCAGTTGTTTTCGGGCGATTTGGGTGGGTTCCGTTGCGTTGCGTATGCAAAAATTCGTTTTGTGTAATCAAACGGGAACAGAGCGGACTTGCAACCAACGGGCCGTGGCATGCAACCGGACCATAATGCGCGGCGTGCTCGCCCCACTCAACGTGTGCGGCCGCAGGCTAAGCGAACATGGCTCGCTAGCCAAGCCAGGCCAAGCCAAGCCTGGCCGAATTTGTTGGCTAATCAGTTCGCAAAAATGTCCAATTGCAGCTGGCGAATGGCTTGCGGTGAAGTTAAGAACTGTTTAAGAGGCAAAACCGATGTTGATAAGCCCATATACAGGAAGCTTTAAATCCGTACTAAAGAAAGTAAATGAAGAAAAAATTTGATTAATAATTGTGTATATAATATTTATAGATTTATATATATATTAATATATATATAAGATAATCATAAATAATTAAATAATTATATTTCTTATAATTTCAAAGTAAATTGTGTGTATAATTGATTTAAAAATGGTTGCTAGAAAAAAAATACAGAAAACTTTGCGTACAAATGGTCAAAACTTAAAAAAGAGCTATCGATAAGCGATTACTGATAAATGTATGTTGGTATGCTATCGATAATCGATAAATGCTGAACGATAACCGCAAATTAATTATTGGTATGTGATTGATGAGCGATTATTGGCATGTTTTGCTTGGTAGTGTGTTATCGATAACAATCTTTGCGTTATTGATCGAGTAACTTTGAGTAATGATCGCTGTGGTATCCGTGGGTGATTGTAATTTTGCTTTCGATAAACGGTTAAGGTTATCAAAAAAAAACTATTCATTGTGTTAATACCGAGAAAAGTTTATCGATAAATGCTTTAACGATAAACGACGATTGACCGATTACCGATAATTGATGTGTTATCGATAGCGACAGCAATGGCCATGACAATGGTGTGCGTGCGTGCGTGTGTGCGTGCGTGTGTGTGTGTGTGTGTGTGTGTGTGGGTGCGTGTGTGATGCGCTTCCGTTTCGCATTTGTGGCGCCCACTTTTTACACATTCTCCGGCTCGGGCAACTTCCGCTCACAGCAATGACAGACGAGCGCATTCAGCCGCTGGCCAATGGCCGACCACACGGTCATCGACATCGAGGAGACCTCGCAACTGGAGCGATCCTGCTGCATTCCATCATCGTCGGCATCGTCGCTGTCATTGATGATCGCCTCCGCCTCGGCCGTGTGGAACGCGGCCTGATTGCAGAGCGAGTTGTTTGTGTTTGTGTTGGTCGTCGTATCGGTGCTCCCCTGTTGTCAAATCTTTGGCACCGCCTCCGATGAGGAGACGCTGGCCAGGCCCAGCTCACAGCTAATGCTCGGCGGCAAAAGCATTGGCTGCTCACCAGCGCCAACAGCACCAACAGCTGCACCACCAACAGCAACAGCAGCAGCACTTGCACCACCAGCACTTGCACCGCCGGTGACGCTGCCCTCTTCGGTGCTGCCGATGCGGATGCGCACGCCGGACAGTTCGCCGACGATGCCGCTGCTGCTGTGCAGCGTGTTGTTGCTGTTGTTGCTCATGTTGCTGTTGTTGAGCTCGTCGTGACGCGACGATTTGCGGCTGCTGCTGTCGCCGGACGAGTAACGGGCCGCCGCATGACGGCTGCAGGGCACATCCAGGCTGTAGGCCCGATGCCGGGCCACGCCCCCAACAACTGGTATGGGCGCCTGGGCGCCCGGCGATGGCAAACTATTCGAAATTGTGCAACATGTGGCGATGTTTGCATCGGTGTTGCTGTTCGTGTTGTTGCTGCCGGCGGGGGCGGGGGCAACGTCGAGGGGCGCATTGTTGTTGCCGCGCGAAGCGCAGGGGCTGCTGCGGGTGCTGCCGAAGCGTTTGTTGCCCTTGTCAAAGCTGAAGCTGAAGTAGTCCGAGAATTGGCGCAAACGTGATTTCCATGAGCTGCTGCTGGGCTGTTGCTGCTGCACGGCGGCAACTGTTGCCGTCGGCGATATATTGCCATTGGAGGTGGCCACTGCTGCTGCTGCAGCTGCTGCTGCTGTGCTTGATGCTGCTGCTGCCGCTGCCGCTGCTGTTGTCGTCGTTGCTGCTGCTGCTGCTGTTGCCACCACTTGCTGCAACTTGTCCGCCTCCTGCAGCAGCAACTGTGCGCGCGGCTGCTGCAGCACAGGCAATTGCTGCGGCTGCGGCTGCATCTGTGGCGCCTGCGTCTGACCCACGTTGCTGCTCGTGTTCGTGTTCGTGTTCGTGTTCATGTTGAGGTCCTCGTGGGCACGACCCGATCCCGCTTGGGGTGCGGTTGTTTCGAGGCTGCCGCGATTGTGGCGATTGTGGCCATAGAAGACGTTGCTGTCGGAGATTACCTGGGGCAGACCGTCGGACAGCCGCCGATTGCTGGTGCTGTACTGATCGAGACTCACGGCCCGATTGCTGCCAAAGTGACAGCGATTGGCGTGGTACCCGTGAATGTTGCCGTACGAATTACGGATCCGCTGACCGCCGCCGCTGCTGCACAGCTCACCGATCATCGAGGGGCGCTTCTCGCGCGACGATTTCCTCGAGGTCGAGTGCGAGGACTTGCTCCGATTGCTGCAGCCCTCGGTGTCCACCTTGAACTTGGAGGTCTTCTCGGCCACCTGCAGAGGATATGTTGCAAAAGTTGTTGCAACAGCAACAACAACAACAACAAAAAAAAATCAATTAATTCAGAATATGCAGTTGATTTTGCAGACACTGATCTGTAATCGAAAACTATATTTAAATGAACAAGTAAGATTGCTCTAGTCGGGACCTCCCGACTAGGAGATACACATACATACAAACTCTCGGCACTTAATAAGTATTGAGATAGTTAAAAATAAAAGAAAAATTAATTCGCAATTAACAACGAAAAATGAAATGTACCACGGCTTGACCGTGAATCGAACCTGCGACTCTCTGATTTCGAAGCAGAACTCTTATGCACTGCACCACACTCCTATTCAAGTTCACTTATGATATAAAATA
>SCDY01000326.1:0-68998 GCA_004143825.1 Drosophila micromelanica
GGGAAGTTGAGACCTATCCTTATATGGGAACACTAGGGTATATATTCGAAATTTTTTACATGAATTTGGACCAAAAATTTTATTGTTAGACTGAAATGTAGAATTAAAATAGACAACGAACCATGAACAAAAAGACCAGCCTTATGAAAATCGGTTGAGTTTTGGCAAAGTTATGACTGGGGAAAGTTGAGACCTATCCCTATATGGTAACACTAGGGTATATATTCGAAAATTTTTTACATGGATTTGGACCAAAAATTTTATTTTTAGACTGAAATGTAGAATTCATATAGACAACGAACCATGATCAAAAAGACCATCCTTATGAAAATCGGTTGAGTTTCGACTAAAATCTCGTTAAATTCAGTTGTGAATCTTATTCGATTTATTTACTTCTAAAATGATTAATTTATTCGTATTTCAAAAATAATGCTAAAAACACACAATTGACATTTGTATTAAACACTCGACCTAAGGCTAATAACAGAATTAAGTAAAGTATATTACGTAGATATTGACAGATTTGATATTTGCAGATCTTCTGAATTGAGGCGCAACATTTGCTGATCCTCCGAATTGATGCGCACCAGCTGTTCACTGTCGAAGCTCAGCAGGTTGCTGATCGTTGGACCATTATCATTGTTGTTGTTGTTATTATTATTGTTGTTGTTGTTATTGTTGTTGTTGTTGCTGTTATCGTTGTTGGTATTGTTGGTGTTATTATTGACAGCGACATTGTTGTCGTACTGCTGATGCATTGGCGTGATATGTTGCTGCAACTGCTGTTGCTGCTGATGCTGCTGTTGCTGCTGCAGGGTATGTTGGTTTTGCTGCACATTTTCAAACGCGTTAATTGCTGAACAGATTTGCGGCCAAACTTTTGTTGAACTTACCAAGTGATTTGTTGTCAAATTCCATTGCAGATTGCTGGCAGCGCCCGCGCCTGATGTCAGCAGATTGTGCATGGTAAATGGATTGTTGAGATTACTTAAATTGTTGCTGTTGCCAACAGCAGCTGGTGCTGCTGTAACGGCAGCAGCAGCAGCTGAGAATTTGCTCTCCCATTGCGTGGCAATGCCAGCGGTGACAAAGGGATTCGGATTGGCGTTATATTGCAGCTGATGCTGCTGCTGCTGTTGCTGTTGCTGCTGATGCTGCTGTTGTTGTTGCTGCTGATGTTGTGCCAGCAATTGTTGTGTAAAGGGATTGTAGTTGTTGCCCAACTCCAGATTGCCACCAGCGCCAGTCGCATATTGTTGCTGCTGCTGTTGTTGCTGCTGCTGTTGCTGCTGCTGCTGGTGATGATTGGGTGACATTAACTGCTGCTGCTGGCCATTGCTGGGCGCTGCGGTTGCCGCTGCCATGTTGTACGGCGAGGGTGTGCTGTTCTGATTGTAATTGCTCGACGGGGACAAAGGCTGCGGCGAAGGCGTCAATTCCGAAGGTGCAGGATACAATCCAAATGGCTGCGGCGAGGTATCTGTAAATATATATAATTTAACAATTTACTTGAATTTAAAGCGTTGATTAAATTCACAATTTTACTTACCTCTCGGTTCGGTTTTGATGGGCGGTATATTCTGTGCGTTCCAACAGTTAATGTTATTTTGTCCTGAAAGCAGTGCAGCAATTTGATAGCAAAAATTATAAAAAGCAAATAATAAACAACAAAAAACCATAAACATAAAGCAACTAATATAGCACAAACAAAAAATATTAAAAACAATTAAAAAAAAAAATTTCAAAAAATCTAAGCGAAATCAAAAATGCTTTTATAAGACATGCAAAAATTGTCGTGCTTTAAAACTTACTCCGCTTACATTTTTCTTTAACTCTCAAATATAAAAAACTATATTTTATTTTTTAATAAGTTTTTTTTTATTAATCTACATGTTTTATAAAATAGTTTTGAAAGTTTACGTTTAATATTCGGTAATTTGTTTTTGTGTATAAAAATATCAAATTTTTTTCAAGTTTTCTTTTTTCATATCCAAATAGCAAAGCGACAAGTTAAATTTTTTTTGGAAATTTTCAACAACAATATTGCTAGATACATTTTACTACGTTTTTAATCAAGTACATTTTATTGTATATTTTTGCATAGTTTTCAATAGTGTGCATTGTGTTTTGTAATCATTTTGTTTAGATTAATATTCTCTAATAGTCTATTCGATTAATACATCATAGAGCTTGCCAAGTCTTTGGTATACGAAACATAGTTTGGTACGAGCATACTTTAATAGGTAGGATCAGTTGATTAACTAGTTGACTAGTTGATGTCTTCAAGTAGCATTGACACATTTCAAATGTAAAACTTCACTTCGACTCTTTTGATCCAACACAAAAAACCAACAACAAATTTACTATCCCCAAATTTCAAATTCGAGAGGACGAGGACAAGGACAAGGACGAGAACGATAATAACCATCACCATTTTACCATCACCACAAAAGACAGACCCCAAATTGAACTTACTACCATCCTGATGATCGTTTTGGTGCTGCTGTTGTTTCTGTTGTTGCTGCAGCAACAGGTGCATGGGATCACCGCCAGTCTTTTGACGTTTCCGCCTCAAGTGTGCTGGATCTATAAGAGAGAGTGTAGCAAGGGACAAATATATTGTTTGATTGCCAACAATGGACAAGTCTTGACTTGGTTTTTTTAGTTTCTAAAAAACCCTTAGATTACTTAGACATTTCTATTAAATACAAATCGGGAGGGGGATTTGGGTTCGCAAATTTACAGCGCGCCCCGCCCGCACAAAAACAAAAACAGATACAAATCAAGCAGCGATTTTTCGACGCTGCACAAAACAATTTTCGTTGGGTAGTTCAAGGACTACCGCTTTCAAGATTGAATGCCAATCCAATCAACAACAATTCTAAAACAAATACAAATTACAAATTGGAGCGCTGCTCGCTTTCTAAATGATTATTTTTTGGGAGTAGCGCCCGCTGCCAAGTGTGAACATGTGTTAAGGATATGCATCCAATCCTTATTCTTTTCTTTTTTTTTTGCTAACCACACAAATTGCTTTAGACGGCGATTGTTGCGTAGGCCTAAGAAAAAACAATGACAATATTCAATATTATTTTTTAACAAACATCCAAAGGCGCTTCGGGGCCTCAATTGCTGCCGTTTGCCGCAGCCAAGCGTTTGGCCACCTGTTCGGGCGTGAGGATCTCGCCGGCATCAACGGCCGCATAGTAGGCGGAGGTCTCGTCAAATTCGCTGGCCGTCGCCTGGGGCGGCACGCTCGTATAGAGGGCAAAGTGTTCCACCTCGGTGAGATCCAGATTTGGATCCATTTTCACATTGAAGTGCGCCTCAATCGAGCTGACCAAATTGTGCAAACTCTGACGATCGGCAATGGCCACCAGTTCCATGCCGCCCTCGCTGATGGGTATCTCGGCCAGCTGCAGCGCGGACGCAGTGCGTCTGTCCAACTGGCCGCCAACGGTAATTGTGCTGGCATTCGAGTACGCCTCGTTCGGCGACTGCTGCAAACTGCTGGAGCTGTCCCCCTTCAGCGGTATGTGCACCACATCCGCATTCAGGTACGAGGGTCGCTTGCCGGACACGCTGCTCACGCTGCGACCGCACGGTTTGCCCGTCTTGGCGAACTTCCGTGAACTGGCGCCGCCGTTGCCGCCCGGCTTCAGTGCACCCGATTTGGCGGAGCGCTGCGAGGCGCGCAGTGGATCACGCATATTGAGATTGTCCAAGCTGGCCGGTGTACTGGTCGCCTTTGTGTCCAGGCGCGAACAGTTCTCGCTGCTCTCATGCATTATTTCCGGTTTGCTTTTGCGGCGCGCGAACAGCTTGGAGAAGAAGCCGGGCTTCTTTTGGCGCGGCAGTGTGTTAAAGTTGGGATTCGTTGTTGTTGGCTTCGGCTTGGACTTGGATTTCGGCTCGGGCGGCTGTGGCAAGCGCTTTGTGGGCGCCGCCGGCAGATCGGCCAATCTCGGATGGATGATGGGCGGTGGCAGACGTGGCTTCTCACGCCCCGCTTCGCCACTGTTCGCCTCGATCGAACGGTTCTCGGCATTGCTGTCCTGCTTGCGCAAACGCTTCGGCGGCAGCGGCGGCAACTTCTCCTCCTCGGCGGCGGCCAGCATCATGGCAGCGTGCAGTTCCAGCTGCGCCTCGTCATGATCCCGCTCTTGCCGCTGCAGCTGCAGCTCTTGCTGCTGTTGCAGTTGCTGCTGCTGCGAGTTGACCTCGACAGCATCGTAATGTGGCGCATCTTCGGGTGCACACTGCGACATGGGCGGCGTGGGTGGCATTATATCGTCCATGGGTATTAGGACCGGATTTTTGAATGCTATCTGCAGACTCGTATAGGTGGCAGCATCATCGAAGCTGTCCTCCACCTGCATGGGCGGCCTATCCATGTTCTGCAGCTCGTTCTGGAGCTCGTTCTGCACCGTGTTGTTGTAGGTGTCGCGCTGCATCACAAAGTCCGTGTAGATCTCGTCCAGTTCGGCCACCTGCTCCAGCAGCTCATTCAGCGTCTTATCCTCATCCGTGGCGGCCACCTGCGTCTCAACCGTGGCCTCGGTGGCATCGCTGTCTTCGCCCTCGCCGACGCCCTCGCCATCTCCTTCACCTGGAGTGGGACTGGGCTCATGAGGCTGTTGCTCCAGTTCGTTGGACTTCATCCATTCGTTGATTTTGTCGTTGGCCGTTAGCAAATGTGGCTCTGGTGTTGCCGCCAGCTGTTGCTTCAGCTCAAGTTGCTGCATCTCCAGTTGCTGCAGCTCCAGCTGCTCCAGCTTCAGTTGCTCCAGCTCCAGTTGCTCCAATTCGCGCACCTTCTCATCGATAATTGTATCGATTTCCTGTTCGGTGCGCAATCGTTCCGCTTCCGCTTCAGCCTCGGCATCGGCATTGGTTGCAGCTGCAGCATCAGCCGCTTCCATATCCTGCGGCACTTGATCTGCAGCTGCCACAGGTGCCGCATTAAACAGTCCCTGCTCCGGCTGATCCAAGGTGGGTGTATTTAGATCAATTACCTCAATCGTTGGTGGGTCGCGTTTTGCGGCCGTTAAAATTTGCTGAAAGATGTCTTCATCGGGCTTCCGCTTGAGATGCCGATGAAGATTCCAGAACGTATGCCTACCTGAATCCAATGGCACATATTCAAAGGGTAGAGCCTCGCTGGTAACGCCGTCCGAGGGTCGACGCAGCTGTATGAAAACCTGTTGGCGAAAGTAGGAATTGGTTTGGTAACTTGATGGATTGGTGGGGAGGACTCACCTTGGCGGGCTCCGTTATCTCGAGCGTGTGATATCGCGGCGTCTTAAACGTAATGGCAGTCTGCTTGTGCACGTCCGTGTGCTGAAAATCACCTAAAGCCTCCCACACCGTCTGTCCGTTCTTCTCCTCAAAGAAACGCACTGTGATATCCTCTTTGGCCACCTTCTCGCACAGCAATATAATCTGCGTGTTGCCCAGGACACTGGCCGAACAGCTGCACAGCCGGCAAATCACCAGATCGGACATGGCCTTCTTATCGAAGATCGGCTCGGAGACAACCGGCGGCAATGGGGATGTGAATCTGCCCTTTTGCTCGCTCTCCATGAATACTTGAAAGCACAAACGCACCGAGTTCAGATCAATGCTCGAGGGCTGGAAACGATGCGAGAATCCAGCTAAATATTTGAACGAAATCAACAAGTTAATGCGAATGCTAAAATGCTGATCAAATTTGTTGAACTCACTCTTGAAGGGATCCACGCGAATCTCTTCACGCGCCTTTAGAGCCGCCTCAATGTCCTTCTTCTTGACACACTGTATGCCCAGATTGCTGAACACGGCTCGCATTGTCTCGCTGCTGATCTCCAGCGTGCAGACGCCCTTCTTGCAGCCCTCCTTGCCAACCAGATTATGCGGATGTGGACTGTTGTGGGGGAAGCAAAAAAAAAGAGTTAATTGAAATGAATTCTATAGGATTCCCTTCAGTTTTCTTATTGTTATTACCGATATGGCGTATCCTTGGTGACACAGGACACGACGACAACGGCGCGTCCCTTGTAGCCCACAATCTCGATGGTCGGATAGGTTTTGTTCTCGGGCGTTGAATTGACCCCGGGTATCGAGCCCGCCGAGCGACCCTCGCATTCATACCGAAAACGCAAAGCTTTTCCGGCGGGCTGCTCCGTTATTTTCACATACGGTTTCTTGCGCACATTCTTTGCAGATTGTGACAACTGTTGAGTTTGTTGTTGTTGCTGCTGCTGCTGCTGCTGCTGCTGCAGGCCATTGTAGTTGAGGCTCTGCTGCTGGGTATCGCCTGCTGCACCCGCAGCGGCCAAATTATTTTGATTTGGAAACATTTCAATGCCGAAATATTATCTGCAAAGAGAAGCGAATTTGAAAAGGGTTCATCTTAGTTCAGTTCAAAATTCTTGGCAACCAATGACGCCGTTTTTTTTTTGATTTGGCTAATAGCGACAATGACGACGCTCACTAAAAATAAATCCAAATACGACATTTATCGTTTGATTTTCGCGACAAATTTTCTTGTTAAACACACAAACTTAATTTCATAGCAATAAACAGACAGCCAAAACTATATGATGATGACTTGTCCAAAACCTAAAAGATTTGCAGTCTAGACAGAAACAGCCACCTTTGAAAAATGCGAAACGTGGGCGTTTGTGTACATTGGAAGAAGATGGGTTGCATTCAAGTTTTTCGCTTAGCCAAAAACTGCAGTTGACCACATGTGTATGTGTGTGTGTGTGTGTGTGATTGTGTGATCGTGTGGAACTGGCTGCTGGTCTGGGCCAGGCCATAGCCATGTTAGCTTCGGACATTCATTTAAAAATAACATTTTGCGTAATGCGTGTGTGCGACAAGATGCTCCACTGCTGCTGATCTATATACAAATATATATCTCTCTGGCAGGTAGTATAGTATAGACACATATAGACACATATATATACTGACGCGCCAAGTGGCCTCCCCAAAGATATTGCTTCCAAAACAGACAAAAGTTGTGTTTTATCAATGATGCTCTGTTAACGGAATAAAGATCGGTCTAGCGGCACTTTGTCGCTTATAGAAAAAAATATATATACTATAGATTATTCATATGTGTGTATATAGTGACCTCAGACAGTCGATTTGCTCAGCGTCTAGACATTGGTCTGCCATTAGGAGAATACGTCAATTGGTCTGCAACATAGCATGGGGTGAATTTTGAAAGAGAAATCAAATCCACTAAAAACAAATAAAAGCGTCTACGAGCTGCCAATTTTGTAATCATTTTGGGCAAATATTTGTATTTGATTGTATATATAAAATATTTTAGACAATTTTTGACAGAATGACTATTTAATAAATAATAAAATTGAATAATGCTGTGACAGACTAAGAGAATTATTTTACTCTAGGGACAAATTAGGAATTGATTGCATGATAAATTAATACATTGAATTAACCAATTTTTAGACTAGCTAACGTATTAGACGCTTTGAAAACAACAGACACATAAATCATATGGTAACAACGAACACATGTGTGAATCAAAATAAAACTTTGAACTGACCGTTTGAATAATAAAATTTGAAAATTGTATATTAGCTTTTATCGCAAATCAAAAGCAAAGAAAACCGATTCCCGCGTCATGCCAAATGTGCCTGTCATTTTCAATTTGGATCTGCATGCACACAAGATTATTTATATATAATATATGTATATATACATGATCGGGTGAACGTAATAAAACATTTATATTTTAACGACAATGTAAGTTTTGATTTCTCAAAGATAAACGCACATTTGAACAATTATTACGTCATAACGTTTTCTAGCAAATAGCAAATAATTTACTTGGCCAGTAGCCAAAAGTTGTTATAATCATTTTTATAAACATATATTTCTTTTTATAAGTCACTTGCAATTTTCCTTCAAATTCACCTTTCACTGAACCCAAATTTGATTAGCTCTTGGATCACACAAGGTTCCAAAAAAATTTTTTTTTTTGCAATTGCTAGCTTTGTAGTTTTTAATAAATTGGTTTTATATAGTTTGGTTTGGCCCAAATCTGTACAAAAATACTGACAATAATTTATTAAAGGCCACACTAGATTTGATTTTCGTTTTCGGTTTTCACCGGTTCGCACAAGTCCGAAAAAATAAGCCAAATTTTATGTATATACTGAGCACGATTTTTCCATATATATATGTGTATATTTATATATACTTTTTCAATTTCTTTTTCGAATCGCACGTCTTGAGTTCTTGCCTATCGGCTATAGACTGAGCACCGAATATTAATGCGAGCAAATTTTCATTCGAAAATTTTCGTGTTCGCTCCTCCTTAAAAGTTTTTGTGGTCGCAAAAAAGCTTTCTGCTATTTTTGTTTTCATTTTGTCTTTTAATTTGTTAACTTTTTAAATAAATATATGTGCGCTTAATGTAGCATATTTCTCTGTATGTTTATTTTTGTTGGTTTTCGAGGAATCCATCGTTCAGCTTGCATGTAAAAATTCGCAATGTTCCATTTTATTTTGAAAGGCAAAAAAACTAAAAGATAGGTACATATTATATTATTTTGTTAGATTAGTAACAGTATTTAAAATGCTTGTGAATGGACTCTTGGCGATGTCAATAAACTTTAACACACTTGTGTCAACAAATCATTAGAAGAATAACTAACTGTCGTAGTAAGAAAATAATAAAAGAAGAATGAAATAAAAACAACAAATAGAAGCAATATTTCAGCTGTTCATTACAACTGTTAAACAATTGATACACAATAAAAAATAAAAAAAACAAATACAAATATACTATTTCCAGGAAGTTGAACTTTTAAAACAAATAAATCGTTGGTTTTTAGATAAGCACATCAATATAAAAAAAAATAAAAAGTATTATAAATCTGCCCTCACAAAAATACATATAGACGTTTCCAGGAACGCTAACTGTTAAGTTCAAGTATATAATAAATGTATAATACATTTTTATTTTCTTTAAGTATATTTGATATTTTTGTGTATTAAAATTCCTATAAAACTGAGTCACAATGCCAAATGCAAAAAATTCATTGAGAAATATTAAGTAAGAATGCTCTCATTGGGACTGCCCGACTAGAATGTACCCTGTACCAATTATACGGGTATACTGGCCAAAATAATAAAGCAAGCGCAATCACCCCATTTGCCAATGTGTATATAGAATATATACAAAAAAATATATGCACATTTATCGATAAGCAACAAAATTTGTTAATCTCAACGAAATTTACTACCAATTTATGTGTGTGAAATGTGCAGCAATTAGATGAATGCGCCAAGAGATCGCAATTTTGGTTTATATTCACAATAAACCCATTGTTCAGGTGGATATATACACTATGTAGAATAGGCATCTGGTAATGGCGTTTATAGGCATTTCCGTTCGCTGTTCACAGCAAAGACACTTGTCAATGTTTTTTTCTTGGCGCCTCTTCGAAAAAAAATACTTATTTATGAGAAAATACCTTGTATATAGAGTATATTATAATTATTATATGTATATGTTTGACCAGCACATGTGCATTATTAAATATGTGATAATTATAAACAAAATACGAATTGTTGTACGAAATGTTTTCGCTTTTAACAAAACCCAGCGAATTTCCAAGAAACTTGTGACTCACAAGGCAAAAGATAATTATTACGTTTCGATATTGCGGGTATCTACATACATATAATTTTAAATATGCTAAGAATTCGCTCGTGTGGCCATCGCTGCACAGAATCATTCAGAAAACGCGTGTTTTGGCATCTGAGTGATGACATTTATTTTAAATATTAAAAGCGTACATATTTGGACTTATTTAATGAGGCGCAAAGTCAATAACCCAAAATACGGCGTGGGTACCAAACAACACTTATCAATTGTTGACCAATGTTAAGTCGTGTTGCATTTCAAACTTGGAATATATATTTTTGATAAGCCAAATCAAAGAAAGTGGTACGATTTTTATTAGCAAATATATATTATAACTAATTCTGAGGGATATTTTGTTTAAACTCAGACCAAACTTGACAAAACTGTTATATACATATATATAGGTATTTTTGCAGTTTAATATTTTTTACTCGTTTTTGAACATTTTTTTTTTTTTTAAATTTAGAATAGCAAAGTTTTTTGTCACAAAAAATTGACGAACATTTTGACATGTAAAGCTCTCAGATCAATGGCTCCCATAACTTACATGACATTTAATTTTCGTCACTGTTTGGGAGTCAGCCAGGCAGTTTTATGGCAATTTAATTGTAACGCTCTTGCTTATAAACACCTTTCATATATCGAATGCATAAATGTACAATACAATGGCTGCAGATAAGCTACTGAATTGGCGGTTTACTGATACGGTAAAAAAAAACACATATCAGACAGAATGATATGGATTGGCGTATTATACGAATAAAATAATCGATGATATAAAACACTTTGGGCAATTACTGGGTGTGCTAGTCGCAAGCTCGAAATAGAATGAAACCAAACAAAAATTGATCCACAGAAACGTAAAAAAAAAGAAGTTGGAACCATAAAATTGATTAATGGTGGAATCCTCACATCACAAAAAATAAGTAAATATATACAAAAAAAAAAAGAGAATTTCTTTAAGTAGAAAGAGAGCAAAACCACGTTTCAGAAAGAGATGAAAAATGGTTAAGATATTAACTTTAGCTTTGGACGTTCTGCCAATGGCACAACAAACAATCTGTTGAATATTTATAATGTCATGCTGTTTCCACTAAAACAAAAATAAAAACAAAAAAGAATCGTTGGCGCCAGGCTCTACAAATTAAGATTAAGATCAACATCAAAGTAGCAGCGAATTCTTCAACCTGGCCTAAAACAAGCTCAAACTAGTTGGGAATCCACAGATGGAATCACCGGAGAATGTGCGCAGAGACGTCGAGTTGTCGCCAATGTGAAAAAAACAAGCAAATTTAATGATCGCTGGCGTCAAGCAATTTACAGCTAAAATAAAAATACAGATAAATAACAGATCGCCTGCCGCTGTTGACAAGTAATTATGTGGAACTAGTTCTTGAAAATTGAGCAGTTCTCGTTTTATATAAACATTGAAAATTGCTTAAAACACAATGCCAAATAGTTTGTTTAAAATAAAGGGATTATTAAATTATATCAAAATGAGAATTAACAGCTATTTGCTTTGTCGATTATAAAATACCCTATAAAATTGTTAGCTAGGATAAACTTTCAGTTCAGATTCTTAAATTACTGTTATCAACTGAACGCCAAATTCAAGTCACACTTTTTGCATTTAGCGCCGAGTATTTCAATTTCAACGTGTTTGATTGATGATTGATAGAGTGTATGGGTTCTATACTTACAAAAAAAAAAAATAGCTCTCAAACCCCATCAATCAAAACTTAAGCTTACATGCGCGAATTTTCCATAAAATGTCGTTTATTGACTTTGCTTTGGCTTTTAGCTCTGTTCAGCCCCGTTAGACTACACAAGTGAAGCTTTGTATATCGCACAGTTGAGATAACTATACTCGTGATGACTTGCTATATTTTCAGTTGTTGTTGTTGTATTTGTTGCTATTTGTCTTTTACCCACACACTTAGCTCTCAGCAATTGAGTCAGCAGCCGGTTTTGCATGATATTTGTGCAATATAAAATTACGTTGAATTAGCTGAAAGCATCACACTTGTAATTACCTGCTGTATTAGCCAAGGACGTGTTAAGGCATGACTTATATTTTTTATTATTGGTTTTTTTATTTTGAAATTTGTTTATGTTTTTAGCAATGCAGTTTTTGTCATATTCAACGATTGCCTTTCCACTTTTCTGATTGTCACAGGCCGCACGAGAAAATACGAATTTAACGAGTGTAAATTTTCGTTGAGTTTTTCCGGACAACACAACCGTAAACGCATCGAGTCGATCTTCGAATGAAATACAATTGAAAATTCTCGTGCCGTTTTTGACGCCCTGTAAGCAAATGCAAATGCCTACGAAAGCGTGGCGGCAAAGCTTTCCTCACACCCCCTAACACACACACACACACACACACTTGCAACATAGGGAACTTTTAGGCGACGTTGTAGGTGACGCCGACTGCGGATGCGACAGCGAGAGCTCTGTGTACACAGGTGTTTAGGTTTTCGGTTTTCATTTATCGTTTGCATTTACGCTACTCGATTCATTTCATACAAAAGAAAGAGATAGCGAGAAAAAGAGAGAGAGAGAAACAGAGTTTCTAACGAAAGCTTTCTTGAAGGGGTTGCTTATGCACTGAAAATTAATTCGTGTTACCATTTAAGACATTTAAGTAATAATTGATGTCGAGTTGAGCATGCGAGTAATATGTACATTAATTTATGTACATGTATATTAAAATAATTTTGGTATATTTTCAAATAATTTTTGAACGACATATTAAAATTTTTCACATAATTTAAAATTTAAAAAAAATTTAAAAAAAATTTATAATATTGTTTTAAAAAGCTTTCACAACAACTCTTACTCTTACTTGTTCAATTTTATATTTTTAGAGATATAAAATAACAAAAACGTTCCTTTGATTGACTAACGAAAACAAATAAAAATATATGCATATATATATATTTTCCCTATGTAAGTAATGTCTATATATACACATACACTAAAAAATGTGTAAAAGTATATTCTGTACTCACCTTAATCAATGCGTTTTTTCTGATAAACACTTTAAATGCATCGAATGTTGCTTTTTGGCTTTTATAGCTGTACTCCAATAGCTTTCAATATAAAGTTTGGAAACGCTTTGGGATCTGGAATAAGCACGTAGCTGTCTTTAAAGCACTTCGACTCGACAGTAATGTAGAAAGAAAACTAGTAACGTTATGTAAACGAGCTAAATAAACAATTAATTCAATTTATTTATAGTCTCTGGTGAACAGCAACAAAAATACACAATATCCCATGTAGTCTTAACAGTCATTCTATGGCACACCAACACTTGGATAACTATTACAAAAACCGGTTAGCTTTTTCAATAATATTTCTATATAAATAATTTCCTTTAGCTTAATTAATTTTTGCGCGAAAAAAACGGCAGGTAATGCGGCAGGCGCAAGGCGCACAATAATATAATGAACGGTGCGATAATATAGAGTGAGATCGAAAAAAAGAGAGCAACCAAAATAACAACAGCAAATGTTATAAAATAAAAAAAAAATGTGTGTGCAGAGAGCAAAGTCAGAAATTGAAAACTAACGCGAAACACGCTAAAAAACTGTCGTCGAAAACGAGAGCGAGAGAGCCCAAGAAAGATTTAAAGTGCCAGATAGAGAGAGCGCGTGCAAGAGAGAGGGCAATGAGAGAGAGCGCGCTTTTGTAATGACGTCGTTTTCTTATTGGGAATTCCGGGCTTTATGCTTATGCGATCATCAGCGGCGGGGGCATGTTTTTGTTTTTGTGACAGCGGCGGCGGCGGATTTAATTTAAATTCGATGTATGTCTGTCCGGACACACACACACAGTTACACTCACACACGCACACACACACACACATGCACACTATGTAAGCTGTCAAAATGTTTTTGTTATTGTTGAACAAGCTTTTCTATAACTTCAGCATTTGAGTGAGGAGGATCTCACTCAGCGGCATATGAAAACAATTTCGAGTGGCGTTATCTAATCGGCAAAACATTAAATTCTTGGGCAAATTATCGAAGAGTACGTGCATTTTGGCCCGTTCCTAATATTTATTTGTTGATATTGTTGTTTTATGTTATGTTATTTTTTTTGTGCTCTTTGTGAGAGAAGGCTTGTCAAATTGAAAGCTTTTCGGGTGAAACTTTATCGAATAATGAGCAGCAATAATTTTGTATGCACCTTTTTTACGTTTTCATTTTATTTTTATCTACAATTTGTCTACACTTGGCATGCACAGGTTTTCTTAGCTTGCCTGCGCCACAAGTGCGCAGCAGAAGAGAGACACAAAAACACAAACACAGACACGAAGTCGGCGACGGAGACGAAGATAAAGAGAGAGAGAGAGAGAGTGTGAGAGCTTTAAGCACTTGCGCGCGCGCTGTTGTGCAAGACGTTAAAACACAGTTAAAAGCACAAGTTATTGACGTGAGTCAACGAGAGCGAGAGAGAGACCGACCCGATCACGTCGCCAGCAAATTGAAGACTAAACCGAAAGCCAAGAAAAGACTAAAACAAGTAACAAGCAGACGCCATTTAAAAGTGCCGCCAAACCAAGAGCTTTTGTTGGAACAAACAAAAACAAAACTCACACTTGAGCTGAAGATCAAAAACAAGACATGGCGCAGTCGTGTGTTAGTGGATTAAAGTGCAGCTCAAGAGAGCGCGAGAGCTTCGATTGCATTGTCACAATTTCCGACCCATTTGCCCGCTGAGCTGAGCTGGTCTAAGCTGAGCTGAGCTGAGCTGATCTGAGTCACGTTGACGTCGCCACTTCGAAGGCGCGATTGCAAAACGAACAACAAACGAAAATTTCTCACAGTGTGCGCTGTTGGTGACTCACACAACGAACAGGCCAAGGAAAAGCTTTGTCCGCGCCACAACGCTTTTATGAATGAAAATGCTCGGCTGCGCCGAAACGGGTGGGGTGGCATGGGTGGACAAACTGTGTCCACTTGTTTGTCTGCGCAAACATCGACTGATTCAAGCTAGAATTCCTGGAAAAGGATATTATCATGCGCCGGCATTTGTTATGGCCATGACTCACATGGCGCCTTACAGCATTCACTTTCGTTTTCCGCATGAACTCTGACATTCAGGATGCCAATTTCCATGGAACTCATCACTTATGAAAATTCCTTGCTGCTGATTCAGGCAAAGTCAGATAAAGTTAGCAAAAATGAAAATAAAAACAATTTTTTTAAATATTTAAGTTTTATATTATCTTCTTTAGGCATTTTAAAATGTTAACACTCATTTCAGTTTTTATCAGTTCGAAGAACTCGGAGACTGGCAATTCCCAAAGCTTACAATCTAATGAAACTTCTTGACTTTTGCTTAACTTATCTACATGGGAATAAATGCTGCAATAGCCGACACGCGACCCATGCAACAGAATTTCAACTACCGAAATTTCCCCAAACAAATCGCGTATAAGCTAAACTCCTAATAAATAGAAATTATGTCAATCGTGTGCCGTATTGAAATTTCACAACAAATACCAAAACATACAAAATTCAATGGAAAAACGCTTTGATATCAAGATTTGGGCCACCTAAATACAACAACAATTGTTTTCAGCTAATAACACCTGGGACTCCGGGAGGTCAGACATTGATCAAACAAACACCACCTCCAGAGCCTCGAACAGTTAACAACAGCTAACAGCCAATTGGAAAGCGTTTGTCGGTAAAATCACGCGATACCTGTCCAATGTTTACCTGGCGAGCAGGTTTTTCACGAACAGGGGATGACTAAATTTCCAGATGGGCTAGGACTGGGTTACGGTACCCATAAAGCTGACACGTGCTAGGCATGTAAGCAGTCGCTGTTGTACCTTATATACACGACATATTGATTTTCCTGTGTATTGTGTGCTGGTTAAGCTCCTTGAACTTCCTGCGACACATGTCCTTGAGGTAGCTCGACTAGGGTAAGTAACTATACAAAGTTGAAGCGTTCAATGCGAAGGTGAAAATGCGGTGAAGGACCTTGTAAAAGTTTGTATTCAGATTGAAA
Organism: Drosophila micromelanica; assembly: GCA_004143825.1. NCBI lineage: Eukaryota > Metazoa > Arthropoda > Insecta > Diptera > Drosophilidae > Drosophila > Drosophila micromelanica. Next base: position 15,695 of record SCDY01000326.1, read on the forward strand.
ACGTGATAGTATTTGCAAAGTTTGATTCGACTGCGGTGAAATACATTAAATACCGTCCAACAATTTTTGTGAAATATATAGGATCAATGATGCATTAACACTTTTCAGATATATCCTTTATTAATTAAATTAATTTAATAGAAAAATCCAACTTTTTTATTTTTCCAGTATTTAGTAGGTCATTCGATATTCGGCGTAGACTGAACACACTGCTTCGCCGTCCGGAATCTCTAGCTGATGGCTGGCTTTTTGTGCCGCCTTCGGAAGTGTGCGTGCAATTTGCTAGTTAGTCCTGCAAGGACTTTTGCCGATTCCACGAATTTCTTGTGAAATACTGCAAGCCACAGCAATTATATATGACATAATATTAAAACGATTTAATCTATGTGCAATACACTTTTATTATTTCCTAGTGTACATCGAATCAAACTTCTCCACCCATAAAACAAATTCAGTGTAGGCACAAAAATTCAACATAGGATTTTATTTTTTTTTTTATTTTTTTCTTCAACATAAAACATTTTAGAATTTTACTAAAATTCATTTTTGTGCTTGGCCTTTATTGCATTAGAAATTGTAGTTATTTGGATACATTTTTTTTTTATTTTGTAAGCTTTTAACGTAGATAGTTTTTCTTTTATTATTACCATGGACGTTATAGACCTGGCAGATACGTCAGAATTCTCTTGTAGCCAGGAAGTCCAACGTTGTTCAAACAACTCTTGTAGCTCTGTTAATCAACTGGTAATGCGTAGTACCCAGAATATGATGCAGCAAAAGTCGGATCCTTGCAGCATGAAGCTATTCACATCGCTCATGTTGCACGCCTGGCGGCAAAGACGCGCCGATGTGCGCAGGCTGCAACAGATGGTGGAGCGTCTGCAGAGGAATGTGAGTATATAAAATATCTAAACCGTAACTGAATGTAAGTTTGTCCCACAGTCCATGCATTCCAGGAATGAGCTGCATGTATCTAACACAATGATGCGCGTGGAACAGAAACGCTGCATGGAACTGCAGCTGGAGTTGAAGAAGTCCACATTAAGCATCAGCAAAGTGCGCTCCTCTTGCGAAAAGTTGACCACATCTGTGCGCAGCCTGAAGGCCGACAACGACCAGTTGGAACATGCTCTACGCTCCTCCAGGCAGCAGGTCTGCTCGCCTTTTCTAGTTCTAACCATCCGAATTTACTTTTAATCCATTTCTTTGTAGTATGTGGATTTGGAGAGCAAAGCCATCGAATACAAAGAAGAGCTTATGCATACACTAATTGCACAGCGCAACTTGCAACGTCAACTAGACGTGGAGCAGAGCAATGTCCATAAATTGACGTGCGACAAGGAAATGCTGCTAAAGAAAATACGCTGCATCGAAAGCGATCAAAGGCGCAGGGAGGAATCCCATGCCCTGGAATTGGAGCAAAAAAATAGGGAGGTAAAAAATATGCACTCAACACTTGAGACACTCGAACGGAAAGTTCGAAATCAGCAAATGTAAGTTGGCCATTCCAACAACCCCACAAAAAAAGAAAATAAAATATGCATTTCAGAAAACGCAATAAAATGAAGCAGTATCTGAAGAGCTTAGAAGTCAGGCAACTTAATGACCTTAAGCCACATCAAGAAGAATATGAACCGCCTCAACTAACAGCCCAGAGTTCGCATCATCGACTGCGATCGGTCCGAGTGGCAGATGAGTATGGACTCGATCAGCTTTTATCTACAGTAAAACACTACACATCAAGTGCCGCATTTTTGCTATGGCTGCTGTTGTTGCCAAACAAATCCGTTAGATATGGATGCATGCCGGATAGGAAGCGAACGTAACATGTATTAAAATATAAATTAGTCTAATTGAAAATTATTATTTTTGCAAAAGAATGGGCAAATTGCTCGGCAATGCCGCGTACATGGAAGTGTTCTGAACAGCAAATTTATTACGAAAATCCGAAGCTAAGCTACAAAGTTACTTAACCAAGAAATTTTGAAAATGGCTGACTTGGGCAACTGTTGTTGGCTTCAACATTAGCGCCCCCCGCCCAACCCGTTACCTGTACGCACCTCAATCAAAATCGACTGAAATACGCGAGGCGGAGGTTGGCCGATGGGTTGTGCTGATGCGTAACCGTGCGTCTGTTGCTAATCGACCCGTCGTCGGTAGCAAAGGCAGCGGAAAGCCAATCGAAACCTGTTGCCACAGCAATGCCAGGCAGAATTACTGGGAAACAAAGTGTGACGGAGGGTCGGCACTGAGCAGATCTGATAAACAGATGGGCATCTATATATCGATCAATGCACAGAGAACAATCACAGAAGACACTTCCGTTAGTCGCTGCAGTGTCGCTTGTATTTATACTCAGCATGCGCAAAATATGCGGTTGGGAATTACAACACGACACAGCGGTGTCTACTGGCAAATGGGGGTGGGTTTCACAATGCGCACTGCGCAGTGCACACTTTAAAGATACACAAAATGCTGGATAAATTAAACAAAAAAGATACTTTAAATGGCTAAAGTATAAAATAAATATTTATTATATAAAATAAAAAAACAAAAAAACAAACTTTTGCTAAAAAATAAATATGTGGCATTGTGTGGTATTCGAACCGCAAATTTGAACTAAAACACGTAGATACATTTTAAAGATACATTTTCTTGTATGCCTAAAAGCATGCTATTGTTTCGGACGTATTTGTGTAGCTTGTGACAATTTGCAACGACAACAGATACTAAATATATTATAAGATGATGTCAAATCATGTATAAAAAAATTAAAAATTAAACCGTATCAAAAAAGTTCAGAGGTGAAATTCTGTCAAAGTTGAAAATTTGGCTGAAAATTTTAAACAATATAAATGTCACATTAGACAAGTTTTAAATTCATGTGTGATAATAAAATGTGCTATCAAACAGGTTCTCAAAACTTCTTCAGCACACAAAGGTACCGAATCAAAAGCAGCTGTTCAACTAGTCAACCAAGCACAGCCAACTGAAGAAAGTAATAGATGATGTTGTTGTTGTTGTTGTTATTTTTTGTTGTTGTGTTGCCCCTTACGTATTTCTGCGGTCACGACACGACTATTTTGTGAATCTTGTGGCAGATCTGCAGCGGCGCCCACAATTAAATAAAACTGAAAAAAGTAAAATAGAAAGAGCGACAGAGCTCGGCTCAGGCAAAAGACAAGATTCCAGACGGTAGACGTTAGGTTTCAGTTCGTATTTTGACTTCAGCATAAACAGACGGCGCGCGAACGCAGCCAGCAAACGTGGCTTAAAGATACAGTCGAGCCGCCGACGAATTTTAATAAAAACAACGCGCGCCTGCGCAAATAACAGACATCAGCAAAAAATAATAATAAAGCAGCAAACAAAAGACATTCGCATAGGAGAAATTTAAAATTCAATTTCATTTGAATTTTGTTGTGTTTCGACCAAGTTGGCTGAATGCAAGATCATTAGCATGCAAAGTGCTTGGCTCACTAGCCGCAAATAAAAGCTATAAGCCACAAATTTTGTATTGTGTCTCGAAATTCGAATTCATTGCGTACGCGATTCGCATACGAAACCGAAACTGCTTTACACGTGTTTTTGGCAGCGCATTTACGTGTTTTATAGTTACAAGGCCCTTGCCGTTAGGCTCATAACATCAATTCAGCTACATCAATCAAAACTTTTTGGCAACATGAGCAATGCCACGCCTCCTGGGCTGCTGCACATGGATAAGCCATTGGTGGCTTTCTATCAATTTTTCTTGGATTTGATCGTATTTGCATTGAAATCTATTTTTTATATATTGGAATCCATTTATTATACAATATTGCCGCAGCGCTTTAGAAAGTTAAAGGTAAGAAAAACGAAAAGCAAAACAAAGGAAAATTAGCCCAAAAAAAGTCACAATAAAATTAAATTTGCATGATTAAATAATCGCTGCATTGCATTTGTGTCAGGTTTTTATGTATTTTAACTTTTGACTGTAGCTGTAATTACTTTTCTTTCATTCACTTTGAACTCATAAACTAGGCCCAGACAAAAAAAATATTTTTTTTGCAATAACATCAAGCCTAAAAATAACTAAAAAATTTCTGTGGATGTTTTGTTTTTTTTTTGTGATAAAAATAAATTCTAATTAATTGTTAAAATTTTATTTTTCACAGTATATCTAAAAAAAAAATCTATTAAATATATGCGAGCTACAAAGTTGCGAACATCTTGAGAGATTTACAATTTCCCATTTTGCATTGTCCGACAGACAGACAGTTTTACGACTGTAAACTTTCCAATTTATTGTGCTTTGTTTTTCATTTTACATCGTTCATGTGCAAAGGTTGTTAATTCAATTTTGACAGAAATAACTAGGTTTTATACAAAACGGTGGCGTTGTTTAGAAATACTCAAAAAAAGAAAGATTTTCACACGATCGGGCATTTTTTTTTTGTTAAACGTTTTTAATGGCCCGTGTTTGGTCTATGAATGAATTCGTCTTTATTTATTTGCACAATTTTGTGTGTTGTCTTTTGGGCTTTTATTTTGGCATTCGTGGACGTCACTTATAATACGAGTGCCCACTATATTCGTTAGCTACCAGAGACTGCAAATATTTATAATTGTTTTTGGCTTTACGGTTGAGTTTTGTTTTTTTTTTTCCACCAATTGGGGCATGTGACATTGAAGTGAATATCGGCCCAAAATGAACAAGCTAAGCACATTACATATGACTTTCATTTTTTTTTGTTTTCTGGGCAAAAATAAAATAAAATTTCATACACAATTTATGGCAATGTAAAGGAAAAGATTTTCTTAACAAATTTTTCAATTAGTTTTTAAACTGGTTTTTTCGCATGCCTGTGCATAATTTTTACTGTCATTGTTTTTATTGTTGTTACTCGTGCAAGTCGGTAATCAGCACAACCTACCATTATACCAGATCAAAAAAAAAAAAAAAAAAACTCAAAAGAAAAATCACGTAAAATAATACAGAGTTTTACTAGAGTAACAAAATAAACGAGATTGAGGGCCTAGTTTTCACTACGGTTAGCAGATATATGAAATTTGAAACCTGATTGAAGTTTATGCATACATTTATGTCGAAATGGCAACTGATTGCAAAATTCATTTTCAATAATGGGTTTGGCATCTTCATGTTGCAATGTACGATCCTAACTTGGTTAACCATCCGTAAAATATGCAAAACGCTTGCTGCATTAAAAATTCGCTGTGGTGTCGCACCTTTTTATAGTATATATAAATGCATACTCTTCGAGGCAACATATATACGTGACGTGACGTGACATTAAAAGTTTGTTAATTGATATTCTATTCTGGTGTCTCCTTCGATTGGAGTGGGGTGAATACGATCAAAATCTTTGAACAGGAACTGAGTTGATCATATTTGCGATGTTTTCTCAAGCGGTCATTATATTGACAGAATTTATTGCCAGGCAGCGCAGTCTTCATATTGGCCAATATATCAATATGTTGAAAAATGCTGTAACCTAGAATCGCATTAAAAATTAATGTAAGGTCAGCTACTCACAATTAAAATTTATAGAAACTTGAAAAGAAAAATAAATAAATGATTACAATTTTAATAAATTACATTTGTTTAGTGTTTAACTTTACAAATCGAATAACTAATACGTTAAATAAATTTTATGTTGAAACGTAATTTCTATTACCGTTTAAACAGAACATATCGGGCCAGGTGGTGCTCATAACTGGCGGGGGCGGTGGCGTGGGACGTTTGATAGCTCTCAACTTTGCCAGACTCGAGGCCCGCATTGTCATCTGGGACATAAATCAAGAAGGTGAGTTTCGCTTTGGGTAATTAACGCTTCCCAGCTAAGTGCTTGGCGCACGTCAGCCGTTGCAATTAGCAGCTGAGCGGGTTAAGGAACCCGCCCGGAGAAAGTTATGCTACACTTACAAATTGATTAGCTAACTGCAAGTTATGGTAACTCTTGGTTGACAGCCATCAAGACGACGGTTGATCTGCTGGCCAAGCACGGCTTTAACAACTGCAAGGGCTATGTGGTGGACATATCGGATCGCGAACAGATATATCAGCGCGCCAGTCAGGTCACCGAGGATGTCGGTCATGTCGATATACTGATCAATAATGCGGGCATTGTGTGCTGCAAGCCATTCTGGGAGCTGCACGATCGCGTCATCCAGAATACGTATAACATCAACATCATCTCCCACTACTGGACAGTGAAGGCGTTTCTGCCGCACATGATGCGCCAGAATCGTGGCCACATTGTCACCGTTGGCTCTGTGACCGGCATGCTGGGCACCTATGGATGCAGCGACTATGCGGCCACCAAGTACGCGTGCATTGGCTTCCACGAGAGCCTGTTGACCGACCTCAAGGCGCACGGCTATGACCAGATACAGATGAGTCTCATTTGTCCGTACTACATCAACACGGGCATGTTCTCCGGCGTGAAACCGCGCATGGTGCCCATGCTGGAGCCCCAGTATGTGGCCGATCGCATCGAAGGCGCCGTGCGCCGCAACGAAGTCTGGTGCGTCCTGCCCAACTCGATTCGTCTGCTGACGCCGCTTAAATGGTAAATGCTATTCAATTTTTGTTATCCCTTATCTAATGTGTTTGATTCCAGCTTATTGCCCGCCAAAATGTGCTGGGAGCTGATGTCGCGGGTGATACGCGGTCCCGAATCCATGATGCTGTTCCAAGGTCGCGGACGCGTAGCCGCCGGCTAGCAATCAAATTTCAACACATTTCCAACGCTTAACCTTAAGTTTTAAATGTAAATTGTTAAAGAGGCATTAAATCTATGGATATATTACAACAGCTGGTTACATGCTTGAAGCTCCGGCTAATCCCTCACGGTGGTCTGCTGGTAGTAGTGAGGCGCCAGTTCCGTTAGCCACTCCTTTTTGATGACCGTCACCTGGTTCATGAACAGCTTTGTCGTCTGCAACAGTTCACCGTAGACCACGTACTGCGCCTGGGGCAGCGTATAGAGCGTGGAGTTGGGATGAATGGCCAGTTCGGTGCCGCTGCTTATCTGCCGGTAGACGCCCGAGTGGTGCAGGTAGGCCACCTGGGTGAAGAAGCCAGCGGTGATGCATTTGCACAGCAATTCCACGTCGCCCTTGCACGAGAAAATGGGTATGCCGTACTTTTTGCGGGCCAGCGAGATTAGCTGTTCGCGCAGCTCGCAGGCACGCTTCAGATTCCGGTAGACCAAATAGTACTGGCCACAGAACTCCTTGGTCATGCCCTCCTCCACAAAAGCGCTGTATATGTTGAGCAGTGTAATAAGATCGCCCTCGGCCACTTCGAAGTGACGGTGCGCAATCCGTTTGCTCTGCTGTGCCGCCGCCGAAGGTGGATTGGACAGCACCGACTGCACTTGGAGCATGGCAATAATGGTGATTATTTCCTCGGCACAGCCCATTTGCCCGGACACATAAAGCATCTTGGACAGCATGGCGCTGAACGGCAGCTCGGCTAGCAGAAAGCCAACCGGTTTGGTCAGCTGACCCTCCACGTCAATGGCGTCGAGGGCGTACAGCGTCTCCAGGGCCGACAGCAGATTCTTGGCAGGCGGCGGCGAGGGGAAGTCAAACCGCAAAATGTTGCCAATGCCCAGTGCCTTCAGTTGCAGCACAGCACCGCTCATCTCGCTGCGACGCATCTCAGGCGGCTGACGCGGTGCCAACGCATCATAATCCTGCTTGGTGTACAGCCGGTAGACCTTTCCCGGACGCACTCGACCGGCGCGGCCGGCGCGCTGTATGGCAGATGCCTTGCTGACGGGCACGACAACGAGGCTGTCGCTGCAGGTGGCCGGATTGTAGCACTTGACCTTCACATAGCCGCAGTCGATGACGTACACAATGCCCGGTATCGTAATGGAGGTCTCCGCTATGTTCGTGGCCAGCACAACTTTGCGCACGCCTTTGGGCGGCGTGAAGAACACCGCCAGCTGATCGTTGCTGGTCATGCTGCCGTACATGGGCAGCACTTTGAGATTGGTCGTCTCCGCGCTGGCGATGTATTCGCGCAGCAGGTCGAGTGCCTCCAGCACCTCCTCCTGGCCGGTGAGGAAAGCGAGTATGTCGCCAGGCGGCTCCTTCTGATGCAGCTTCCAAACGGTCTCCACCGTTTCGCGCACATAATCCGCACAGGGCTCGTTCAGGTAGAAGTGGCTGACGGAGTGCATGCGTCCCTCGATGCTCAGCTTGACGCTGACCGGATGATCGCCAGCAGCGCCGGGCCAGCTGAAGAACTCGCCAAAGAAGCTCGCATCGATGGTGGCTGAGGATATGATTAGCTTCAAGTTGCTGCGCTTGCGCAGTATCTTCTTCAGCAGGCCCAGCACCATGTCCGTCAACATGTTCCGCTCGTGGGCCTCGTCCACAATGATGACTCCGTACTGGGTGAGCAGCGGATCGGCCAGCAATTCGCGCAGTAGTATGCCCTCGGTCATGAACTTGATGTGTGTCTCGTTGGAGGTGCGCTCGAGGAAGCGAACCACATAACCAACCGTGTCGCCCACCAGTTCACCGCGCTCCTGGGCCACGCGATTGGCCAACGTCACTGTGGACACTCGGCGCGGCTCCGTGATGCCAATCATTCCCTTGCTGTGCCATCCCCATTCGTAGAGGTACTGCGGCACTTGTGTGCTCTTGCCGCTGCCCGTTTCGCCCACTAATATGACCACCTGGTAGTTTTCCAAGCAGTAAAGGATTTGGTCGCGGTACTTGCGAATGGGCAACCGCTCGCGCTGCTCGACCAGACCGAGATTGTGATTGGCATTGAACACAAATGCCGAACCCTGTGGCTCCTGGCCACCACCTGCATCGGCAATGATGGCATCATCCGTGTCTGGTTTTATGAACTTTGGCTTAAACGTTGACATTTCTCTTCTTTTGCCGCTATTTCGTTTGTTTACCTCATTTCGCACTGTTGGACTATCAAATATATTTATCGATAGTTTGCCGATAACCCTGCGCAGGGTTTTAAGGCAAAATTAGTGTTATAAAATGCCAAATGACCGCCAAATCAAAAACGCTTCGATTTACACATTGCAAATAAATGCAGCAATTTATTGTATTTATTTATTAGTTGTTTTTTTTTTGTACTGTGACAAAATAAAAATAAGTTTGTTTATTGGATTTCTAGACTTAAGTTGTTTATTTGAAAACTTAAAATCATAAAAATGTTCACTTAATATCACTGATTCTATAAGTAATTTAATGTTGTTAGCTTTTAAAATTGTTTTTTCTTTTTCTTTGGGGGCGATTTCTTTGCCTTATTCCGCATTTACTTGGGCGACATTTTATAAGGATACACACACAAGAATAATTAAACTATGTGTTACTTACAAAATAAATGTACACAAACTTTTTCAAATATAATATCTTAGAATTGAAAAGAAATTTCTACATATTTATTTATCGTATTGTAATAAGAAACTAATAGAGACTTTACTTGCAATATGTATGTGGCTTTAATGTGGAACTCTGTGCTCTGTTCAAGTTCTATGTACAGTATTTGTATCTATTAGAACTGGGAATCCGGGACTTTCCATGAAAGTGCGTTTCGCTAGGTGCGTGCATCTAAATGTATAGTTTTATTTATTCTCTGTATATATTGTATATATATATAATTTTCTTTTATTTTTGTGTACTTGTGATATATGTAAGTTTGTAAATTTGATTGCATTTTTATTGTATGTTTAGTTTTATTTCCTATATTTAAGTTTATTTAAATATTTTTGCATGATTCGGTTTTTTTTTGTGTTTTTGTAACGAAGTTGCGTTGACTTATTTGTTATTATTTGGTTTTTACTTTCGATATTTAAGTGCATTCTATTTTCAATGTATGCAAGTTTTTTTCCTGTTTTTTAGTTAAACAACATAAACATGAACATAAAGTTGTTAAAAATTTATTTATTTATATATATTTCTTTATATTTTTGAACTCTTGTGGTTTGATTAAATCCTTTCGTATAGTCTCCCTGCGCTGCATGTGATCCATTATTTCCCTTGTCCATCAAAAAACTGAAAACATAGCCCCTGCTAAAACATTCGAATAATATTTTGCTGTTAGTTTTTATACTAAATTGTATTTAGTTGTATTTAATCTATATAAACATTTATTTTAAATCGGTTTTGGCTTGTTATTCTCTAAACATACATTTGTATATGTTTGCATTTAAAACGTGATCCACTTATTTTTTTTTTTTTATTCACTATCTTTGTTAAACGAATTTAAGCTACAGTAAAATATTTTCAATACTCGCTGCAAAGCTTAAGTCTTAGCTGTGTAGTTAGCTACAAAGAATGTGTATAATTTTGGGTTCGAAAACTTTCATTTGCTAAAAAAAAACATCTGACATCCATCTGATGCACATAAATTTTGTTTGTTATTATTTTTATTTAATTGTTTTGCTTAGCAGTCTAGAGAGTTGAAAATCATCAATAGAGATATAATAATTGCTGTAAAAGCGCGTCAGACACTCGTACACAATAAGCGTAAAATACAATACATAAAAAGAAACAATTATTGTTACCAGGAGAAAGCTTTAAGTGTGGATTTGGGCAAAGGCGAAAGCAGTTCCACGACCGTTGGCCATAAATGTAAATTGAGACACGATTAATAGTTGAATGACACCATTTTGCCTGACAGAACAGTGTTGGAAAAGCACTGCAAGCAAACGGCAAGTGTCATTCCGATGCAAGCGCACAAATTCAGTTTTTTTTTTTTGCCTAAAACTCAATAATTTGTTGGCTTTCTATTCGATTTATATATTTTTTATACATATTTTATCACATGCTTTGCATCTCGGCTGCTTAATACGTGTCCCGGTTAAGCTTACAGCTTGTCGAGCTCCGATTGCGGTTCTGTTGGGCTAATTGGCGACATCTCGACGCTGTCGAGCAGCGGCGTCTTCTCCTCGGAGCAGCTGCTGCCCGGCGCATCGTCCATGTCCATGACAAAGATGCGCGACAGCTCCGCTCCGCTCAGCGTTCGCCTCGACGGCGACTCATCCACGGAACTGTTATCCTCGGCGGCGGCGCTGTTGCTGCTGCTGCTGCTGCTGTTGCTGCTGTTGGTGCTGCTGCTGACGTTGAGCGCCTGGTCCAGAGACTTGGAGGGTGTGCGAAAGCTGGGCGTTTTGTTGGCAGTTGCTTGGGCCTGGGCGGAGGGATGGTTGGCGCCTAAATTCGATTGGCTGGTGAGCGTGGCCAGGGATGTGGTCTTGATATTGGTCGTCTTCAGGTGGTTAATGGAGCAGCTGCTCCAGCTCAGCTTGCCGCCGCGTGGCGCCCCCGACGGCGGCTGCAGCTGCAGCTGCACCAGCTGCTGCTGTTGTCCGTGGCCGCCGCTGCTGCTGCTGCAGCTAACTGCAGCGCATACGGATGACGTCGATGATGCGTTATTGTCATCGTTGAAGCTCATTTCGTCCTCGCTGCCGCTGTGCGTGTTATTGATGGCCGTCTGCTTGAGCCGCACCAGATGCCGCTCCGAATACGATTTGCGCGCGTCCATCACACGCAAATAGTCCGAGGATTCGCCCAGATCCTCGCTCTTCGAGCTGCAGTAGCGCCGCGCCTGGCTCGTGCCACCGAAACTGGTGGTCACGCTCAGCATTTGCTGGCTGCCGCTCAGCGATCGGCGGCTGCCCTCGCACTGATTGTCCCGCAGCGAGCTGGGCGAGAGCCGTGCCGAGTGATTCGGCGAGTGCTCCAACAAGGAGTCGTTGCTCTTCGCGATGCGATTCTTGCGATAGAACTTGCTGTCGCGCCAGAGCGTCTGGCGCTGGCTGCCGCTGGCGCTGCCCGTGCGCTGCAGCTCCATGTTCGATGCCGGATGATTGGTGGGCGATTGCTCCTGGCTCGAGGAGGTCTTGCTGATGCGAAACGAGGCGTGCGTCAGCTTCTTGTACTTCTCGCTCTGCATGTTCACGCGATTGTCCGAGTGCGTGCGATCCGCCATCGGCATGAAGGCGTTGTCGATGCGACGCTCCTCCTCCAGCGATCGAAAGGCCAGCCGGTTCACGTGCTTCAGATGCTGTTTGTCGGAGCTGGTGCGCTTCGGAGACATGTCCTCGAACGAGCTGACCCGGTACTTCTGCGAGAAGACCTCAATCATGCTGGACCGCTTCGACGGCGATGTGGTGTATATCGAGTTCTGATCATTGACGAGTATCTTGGGCGGATCAAATTGCTGCTGCTGCTGCTGCAGCTGAGGCTGTGCCGTCGATGTGTTGCTGCTGGACGCCAACGAGGAGTTGCTCGAATTGCTGGTCGCGGTCACGAGAATTTTCGGTGACAGCGATACTGGGAAATGCTGCGGTCGCATGTTGCCCATCGAGGCGCAGCCCGAACCGGATGAGGTGGAGCCGGTGCCGGACATGGCATCGTCAATGTGCAGAAAATTGCTGGGCGAACTTTCGCGACAGGGCGACGAGATGGCCGAGTCCTGCGAGACCATGCTGCGCGGTATGGTGGCCAGCTCCAGGCAGGTCTCATTGCCGCCCGTCGTTGTGGCTATTATGATGTCCTCGACACCCTCATCGATGGGCGATGAGATGGACTGGAAACTGTTCAGGCGAATGCTCGACGAGCCAATGGACAAATCGTTGTCGGTGAGCGAACCAAATGCCGAATCCTGCGACGGATTACTGCGTCCATACTTCAGGCACTTGAGCGAGTACTCGAGGCGACGACTCTTGGAGTTCTTGTAGTTGCACATGTCCGCTGTCAGCTGGTGATTGAACGAGGCACCCGCCGATGAGGCATGCAATCGCTGCGCTCCCCCCGAGCCACTGGCGACACCATCATCTGGGGCAGTCAGCATCAAATGCTCATCATCAGCCGCCACCTCCTCCTCCTGCTGCTGCTGTGCATTGTTGTCGTCCTCAGTCACATTCAGATTGCTTTGACTGCTGGTGCTGCACCGAATTGTGGGCTGCGTGGGCTGCTCTTGGGCGGCGCCGCTGGCGCTGTTGTCATCCGAGTAGAGCACCGCATGATCACAGTAGTGAATGGGCGACTCCGACGGCTCGTACCGCTGCTGCCGGTGCTGTGTGCGCGTAAACGAGGACGATGGCAGCGAGCCGGAGTACCATTGCTGGTACCGCTGCAGTCGCTGCAGGCTCTTCAGATGACAGTTGTGGCTGCCGCTGCTGCCCACCACAATCTCCTCGAGCAGACCCTCCTCAGAGTCGCTTGATATGTCAAATGAGTCCATTGTTCGGCTGATGCTGTGTGTGTGTGTGGGGCGAGAACAACAATCAAAATGCGATATACGATATAGAGGCGATATAGCAGCTATAGATTTCAGCTTGGCTCTGAAGCAGGTCACGATGCCTCTGGCACCTGGTTCTTTTGTTTTCTCCCTACTCTCTTGGCACACTCTATGCTTTTTTTTGTTTTTGTTCGCTATGAATGTGTGTGTGTGCGTGTGTGTGTGTGTCAATGTGTGTGTGTAGTGAATGAGAGCGTGGGCGTGGCCATCGTGCTGCGGTTGAAGCTTCAACAAATTACTTGAAATTAATTTGCTAAAATAGTTTTGCAAGCGTTTTCAAGTTTTCAAGCTTTGTTCGTGTTTTCATAGCCCTAATTATGCAGAATTTTGTATAAATTGCTTTTCAACTAACTTTACCCTTACGTAAATTACATTTTATTAATTCTTGATTATCATCTCCACAAATTGCCAATTTAAAATTTAATTTTATTGCCAAGAAAAATAAAAAAAAAAAACACTTGCCCAACATTAAATTATGTCGCTGAATATTAGAATTTATTTTTTTCAAAAAGTTTTTGGAATTGTAACTTTATTAGGTGACTAAAAATATTACATATTTTATTGTAGTGATATACTAACTACTAACTAATTAATATTTATCAAAACACATTTGCAGAGTAACTTTTATAATTTCTATTTTCTGATTCTTCAATGAAAATTAAAGGAATAGCACATAAATTTGTTTTTAAACGGAATACTATTATTTTGATGATCGGACAAAATGCCAACTTGAGGTATGTATTAGACACTTTTCTTTATTTATTATTAATTAATCACATAAATAGTCTGCAAGGGTATTAAATTTTCGGCACGCCGAATCTTATAGCCTTTAAATATTTTTTATGGTATAAATTCACATGCAGTATTTTTTTCAAGCAATTAAATTAAACATTTATAAAATACAACCGTGCATTAGTTAAGTATTTAGAAAAAAAAGTATTTTTAATTGGATTAAGCACTTATTACAAATATTTAAAAATATGAAAAGCAAAAAATTAACAACTCTATAGGAAAACTTTTTTTAGGACGTTTGTTTCAGGCATATCTCTGATTTAAAAGAATGCCAAATTGAAGTTTTTTTTTTACTGAATGGGCGTGGTTGCTTGCTAGGCGCTGTGCATTGAAGTGGGCGGTGTTTTGAAGTGGGCGGTGTTGGGTGGGTTTGCCGCTGGTGGTTTTTAGCATACAAAAAATTGCCACTTACCGCGATTTTGCTTAACACAACAACAACAATTTTGCCTGTATATGATTTTATTTAGTTTGAATTCCATTTTGGGGATTTTTTTTGTATTTTTTTTCGGTTTTTTTCTTGGGAGGGGTACAAAAAATTGCATTTGAGTACAAAAATTGTTGTGATTGATACAAATTGCGCTATCAGCAGTTAATATAGGTTTTCTATGTATTTTTTATTCATGTATTCGTTTCATTTACCATTCTGGTTTATCAAGAGTCTTACACTTTGTAATTGTAATAATTGTATTTTGTGAGTGATTTTTTGTGAGTTATATAAATTTCATTTTCTTTTGTTTTGTTGTTTGGTTTTTTTTTGGTTTTGTTTTTTGCATCTTTTTGGTTTCTGTTTAGTTAGTTGCTTGGTTGGTTGTTTTTGTTTGTTTGTTTGGTTTATTGGTTTGCTGAGGTTTGTTTTTAGTACATACGAAAGACTTCATAGGGCGCAGGCGGAACACTGTTGTTTGTTCGAACGGGTTATGTAAATAAACAAATGCAGAAATGCAACAATTTGTAAATCATAAATAAAACACACACGTATGTAAGATAAACAAAAATGAACGTTGATAGACATTCAAGAGCTGATCTGTATGTATCAATGTAAAGATGAGGCTTGTGTAACTGGTTCAGTTTGATTGTTGGGTTCGCAACACTAAAACATATATATATGTATATATAGTAGGTTTTTTTTTGGTTTTGTTTTTTGATGTATTATAAACATTATTTTTTAGTTGATTTAGTTTCAGTTGTAGAGAGAAAGAGAGAGTAAACATTGCATACAAAATACTTTAGTTGAAAAATTCCTCTACTTATATAAGTATATAAGTTAAAATATGTATAGATAAGACATGCGTTTTAGTTAGGCAGCAAAAGAAAATAAATTGACACTGAGAGAAATATGCTTAAAATTTACATGAGCAACGAATGTGAATGGGGGCATTTAATTTAGTTGCTTTTTCCACCTTTCCACTTTTCTTTCTTTCTCCTTATTACTTAATTACATTCTGTCTTGTATGCATAATTTTCAAGCACTTAATACAGACAGCTGAAAGAGGCAGCTGGGCGGCTGGAGCAACAAGAGCACGGATCTCGGCCAAAACATTACCATAATTACCGCAAGCACGCACAGCAAACCAGCACACAGACAAACGGACAGGTGCATGGGTGTAACACATACATACACACATACACACAAACATACATATATACGGACAAATATACGTACGTTTAGTTTATGACGCAATTTTTTTTTGTTTTGTGCTCTCATTTTGTGTTTTATAGTTCTTTGCCTCTGTTCACCTCAGCTTTTGTTTTTTTCAACACATCATTCTATGTTACACACAATCCTTTTTGGGCAGTTTTGTTTGCTCTGTGTATGTGTGTGTGCGCGAGTGTGTGTGTGTGTGTGACTTTATGTTATTCTTTATTAACCTAAAAATGCACTAATTAACTTTAAGGAACATAATCGCCTTAAAACGGCGCCTAACGTTAATCTAGAGTTTATTACTTTGTAAGTTTGGGCCAAAGATTTTTTGTTAAAAGTTTAATTTTTAAAATCTCTACAAGCTGTAACTTTAATTCATATTGATAGAGCTTACTTTTTCAAAAAAAAGAGCTACTTTAAAAAAAAGTTGAAAAAATTAAATAAACGCCCATATAGATATTAACTTTATTAAAAATAAAAATATTCTAAAATTATATAAGGTTATATTTCGTTAAAGCATGCAGTTAAAAAATTTTATTAAGAGTTTTAAAGCTGTATTAATTTATCCCAACCTAAACTCATGTCTTACATGTAACTCTTTCAAACCGAAAGATCTAAAAACAATTGGATCCCCATTTTTTGGTAGCTTTGTTTGAGTTGAATATGTTTCTGACTGTGTGCGAGTGTTTGTGTGTGTGTGTATGTGTGTGTGTGTGTGTGTGAGTGAGTGTGCTTGTGGGTGAGCTGCATTGCTATGTTAGTTGGATATTGAGACTTACCCAGTGCGTCGATCATGCGGCGTCGAGGGCGGCGTACACGGCGAACTTGCCTCGCTGAAGGAGCTGCCCAAAGAGGCGCATTGTCGCTTCTTTACGGCGTGCAGCAGATTTAGAGTGGAACGGCTAAGGCTCGGCTTGATTGTCTATAAAAAGGGATTTGGATATATACCATTATGGGGATATATTCCGATTTGTGGCACTTACACTGAAACACGGACCGCGCAGCTCGCGTAAATCGATGCTGCGGAATAGATCGCATAGGACTAAGTCCTCGACGGAGGGGCATACGCCGCTTGGCGGCTCAAATATGAGACCTAATATTTCCAGAACCTGTGCACCAAAAACCACGTTGATTATACACGTATTGTAAAGATAAAATAGTGTCATACCTGGCCAATATTTGGATAATGCTGCAGCTCCATTTCGAGCACCCGCATGGACGGTTTCGGTGTGGTCATTTCCTGGCCGGTGAACATTTCATAGAGCAGATGGCCAAAGCAGACAATGTCGACATTCTCAATTTCCGCCACGGAACGGGACCACATGACGGCATTATTGCGCGAGCTCAGCCCCAGTAGACCATTCTCTAGGCCCGATAACCTGCAAGAAAAGCCAAACAAGACATCGTATAAGCCACATGATAATTGCATAAATAACGGTTGACCCTCCCATTTCTTGCGTAACAACAACACTTATTTCCATGCTATGGCCAATACGTGGCAACGACAACGTGGCACTTTTTATGGCCAAAATGTGTCGGCCACATGGCGTCAAATGTGTCTAAGTGACAAAAAAGCACTGCTAAAAATAACAGAAAGCGTCCCACTAAACTGAACTATAATAGACATACATAAAGAAATTTAAGTTAAATTAATAATCATATACATTTTCAGCTAACTGTAAGCGACACAAAAACCCAAACGCTACGCCTACAATTTATTCAGTATTTCAACAAAAGCCGCAAAAAGCTAAAGGAATTTTTATTCAGCGTTGTTTGTACCTCATGTGTGGGTGTGTGTCTGTGTGTGCAGAGTAGTGTTAATGGGTGTACACGGTTTATCGCCCACTCTGAAAGGCATGGAAATTGTGGACTAGGGTCAGCGATAGAATATGAGAAAAAGTGAGCTTCAAGTGCATTTATTATGACCCCAAAACGCGATGGCAACGGCGTGATTTTGTTGAATTGCTTTTAATTAGTTTGGATTTCATTGTGTTGGCAAAATAAACAAAAAGTTTATGAAAACTTTTTTCAGCTTGTTTATGCGCTAAAAAATGAAATATTGCTTTTAACGGAAAACTTGGTTTAATTTCCTGGAATAAAATTAATAATTTGCCCATTAAAGATTGAAATATATTTATTCAGAGAAAATTTGTTTGAGTTTGGAAATACTTCTCAAATATAATTAATTAAAAAAAATAAAAAATTGGCTGAAAATGTATTAAATGAAAGAAAAACGGTATGTAGAGAAATCCTAGATGTACCCATTTGCAAATTAGTTTACAGTCTGTTGCCTGTTGGGAACTTACCTGGCTGCTCCATTTTGTAGAATAACATTGCCGCTGTGTAGATGGCCATGAAGCGGAAACCCGCGCTCCTTCAGGAAGAGCAGTGCCTCCAGAATTTGACGGCCCAGACGCTGCACTTGGCTAATGGGCAGGCCATTCGGCTTGCGTGTATATTTTCGCGCCCAGGGCTCGTTCCACTGGGCCTTAAAAATTATTATATAATTATTATATTGATAATTATGAGCAAACCGGGAATATACCTTATAAATGAGATCCTTGAGACTGCCGCGCGAGTTGAAGGGCGTGACTAGGCAGGCATAATTATGCGAGCTGCTGCGCAAGAAGCCCAAATCCAGAACGGGATAAATATACGGATGATGCAGTGATCCAAGTAGCTCCATTAGTATGTCCCGTGCACATTCGTCGGGCGGCAGATCCTCAAAGGCCACACAATCCGCGGGCAGCGGCAGCAATGTCAGCAGACGATCCGTGCGCACCTATTTCGGGGTCAGAGACTTAGGCTTCCATTTGGACTTTGAAGTTAAGAACTTACCGATGCATCGTTGACCAGAAACCAGTTCTTGCCGTGCCGCGAACCAATCTCATCGAGATGTGCAATAACCTCGTAGCGTCCATTGGCGCTCTGTATCCACTCCTGGGTGGCATTCAGTGCTCGCTCCCTTTGTGCGCGTTCTCTGGGACTCCGTTCCACAATGCCATTGCCGCTGTCAAGCGCTGAATATTGATACTTTATGTTTGGTCTGCAAGATGGTAATTAAAATTAATTAGAAATAATTTTAAAATACAGCTCCGCTTAACGGCTGTCATTTGAGCGCATACAAATAGGAATTCAAACTATAGAAATTCAAATAGCAACTAGAACTAATCATGAAAATGTCTACAAATGTTTGATATTCATTATATTAGGCTTATTTATGTACATTATTTATGCGCTCATTGTTTAAAAAGCTCTAGAAAAAATATTCATTTCATATGACATTTGACCCCGCTCAATGAACGAAAAAAAAAAAAACAAATAGATTTCGTTTCCGACTTTTTTATAAAACGATGCAATTTTGCTATAAGGATTTAGTAACTTAGTTAAAGTTACATTTATATATATATATATATCCGGAAAATTTAAAGCAAACATGATCAACATGTGTTACCGTGTTTTGCACTGTACCCCAAAAGTTTCTCTTGTTTGTTGTATGCCACAGAACTCTTGCAAAACACAGTTAACATTGTTGCAGGATAATCAACTGTGTTTTGGCACGCCATTGACACCCCAAGTGCATCATCGTTCAAATTGAACACCGAAATGTTATAAAAACTTGTTGAAAAATCATTTTGCAAAGTGTGAAAGCCTCAAATTGAACCGACAAACGAGCCGCAGCGAGGAGAAGAGAATTAAAGCTGGCAAATGTAGTTGCCAAATAGAGAAGAGCGCTTGCCAAAAACAAAAAAAAAGGAAAAAATATTGGCACCTGGTGTAAAGCGGAACTAAGCGAAGCTAAAGACAAAACCTGCCTGCACAATGGCGCAGCGGAAACGGAAGCTAGAGTTTAACATGTATTTTAATTTTATTTTTGGCTGTTTTCCTTTTTGCCTGGCTGTGCAATTTATTACTTATTCATTTTTTCATGAACAGCTCGACCAAAAGTTTGTGGCATAAAGTTAGAGGCTTGAGGTTGTTGGCCAAGTGGGCGAAATGCAAATGCAACGTGGATAAACTGAAAAACGAAAGCGTGTCAAAACGAAAGCAACTGCAGTGTCTCGAGTTGTTGCGGCTTAATTGTCTGGCAAAGGGGCTAAAGCAGAAGTAACGAATGAAAGCAACAAAACGTGTTAACAAAAACACAAAGTCGGTTGAAGTGCTCCGGAAAACACACACACACACACACACACACAATAAGAGGAGACAGAGCCTCATAAACAAACACTTACGGGCCACTCAATCAAAACAGAGCGAAGGTTAAGCACAGCCCCCGGGTTAAGTTTAGCATGTGTTTGAAAATTTAATAAGGCAACAGCAACAACAGAAGACTCTGCTCTTCTGTGTGTCACAAAAGTTGGTCAAGAGACATGCTTCATTTTCATTCATGTGTGGCCAACGCGCTGTATACGCAATATATGTGTACCCAAAAGTATTTTGCTTCAGCATAGCCCAAAGCGGAATTGTGAAAAATATATTGCAAGGTCTGTCAAAATACGGCATACAAAAACACTCACACAATATCAATTTTTTGGCACATGTGTGTTTTTAAATGCTCGGTTCGTGATTTTGGACAACGTTGCGTATGCTTCATATTTTTATTGCTGTTTTTTCAAGCATTGCACTTTGCAGTTTATTGTGCTGTTGTTGCTGATGCTAAGTGCCAGGACCTTGAATGTACACATATAAATGTACATGGTGCACATATTTGTGCATTTGGGTGCATTTTGTATTTATTTAAGCAAATTCTGGCAGAAAACATTTAAGTTTGTGTCCACATAGAAACCATAAATATTAGCACAACCATGAACTGCACAACAAGAAAATTATCTTCTTTTTTTTTAAGTGTTTATGGTATGATCTATATTTTAAATAGTTTTTTCTAACACACGCTTGGTGTAGCTTTTATCAGAAAATAAGTTAAAAAGTTGTAACTAGAATAATCCTGTTTTGGCACAGTAGTAACAATAAAATAGTCTAGAAATATTGAATAAAAAAATGTATTGAAGTATTTGTTATACCAAGAAACCAAGTGAAATTTTACAGTGCAGGCAGTTTTTCGGATCAACCTATATTATTGGCATTGTTTGCAATTTTAAGTTCTAGAAGAATCGACAAAAATCTATACAATAAGTTGCTGAGCGCACATTTCGCTGGGATTCATAATTAACGTGCTCGAGTGTGAAATTTTTTTATTGCATACTTAGCAGCGCAGTCCTGATGTAAGGAGGGGTGCAGTAGACATATCGATGTTCGTTAGGGATCCCCTTCCTCACACACACACACACACACACACACACATTGGAAAAACGCGAGCACAACACATAAATAGATGCTCTCCACTTACACCCGCGAACTGAAGCTTACGCTCGCTTGCACATTCATCACACGGCTCAGCACGCAGCGTTGGGTTTTGGCACCTCCCACACACACACACACACACACACACACACACACACACACACACACACACACACACACACACACTCTCTCGTAAGCTTACAGGTTTTTAGAAACACTCACAAGCATTCAAACACATGAGGGCCTTTCATCAATGTGCGCGCTGTTTCCCTTTTGCGAGTAAAATTTTCCAAGTTGATAATTTAATTTGCAATTTGTGCCTGCATCTAATTTGAGAAGGTGAAAAACCTTGGCCACTTTTACCTATGCAATTCTGGCAGCAGTCATGCTACTCTTCCCTCAGGCACACAAAATGTACTTTATCAACACATTTAATTTCTATAAAATGAGATATTTCATGACGTAGAGTTTTAATTTGAGCCCTTTTGCTTTTTTTATGACCTGCTTCTGAATACGCGTTCGGATTCGGTTTAAAAAGGTTATCTTAAATTTTTTTTTAAATTTATTTCATTAATAAATTTTCTTAAGCCTTTTTATATTTACAACCAACAACAAAATTGTAAGTGCTTAAAAAATTCAGAAAATCCTCTTGAAATTGTTGAATTATATATTTTTTGGTTTGTTTTTTATATTGGACTGCTTTTGTTGTTTACAATATGTTTGCCTTTTGAGTTCAAAATCAAGTTGAAATTGTGAAGTGTTTTTTATATAAAATATTATTTCGTGGTTTAAATTGTGGTTTTTGTGCATTAGATCTACGTGAAAGCATTGCGAACGCCATTAGCCGCTAATTATTTAGCATGCAAAGTGCTTTTGGGCTACAAAAAAAGCAATTGAAACAAAAATAAAAAAAA
Organism: Drosophila micromelanica; assembly: GCA_004143825.1. Lineage (NCBI taxonomy): Eukaryota > Metazoa > Arthropoda > Insecta > Diptera > Drosophilidae > Drosophila > Drosophila micromelanica. The sequence goes on from SCDY01000326.1 coordinate 37,632, forward strand.
CTGAACAAGAACCAGAACAGGGGAGAAAAAATATACAAACTTAAGTAAAGTCACTTGAAATATTTTAAGAAAAGTTGGCAAAGCAAACGAGAAAAGTAAAGTTGAAAGCGAAATATGCCAATTGTATGTTATATAGTATAAGTCGTATATTATGTAGATACAATGATTGAGTTTTGAAGTCACTTTGGGTGGGTTGTGATCAGATACAAAGATACGAAATTAGTTTGGGGTTAGAAATAAAATAGTACATATAAATTAAATATGCAACCTTGTTGTTAGTACTGAATCTATGGTATCTCTACTTCCGGTTTCCGCTGGCATCGATTTGCTAAAAAAGAGCCTAGCAAGATTGTCTAACCTCGCGCTAACAAGTGGTGATTTCTCCGAGTGCTCGGACATATCTGAGTTATCTTGCTCCGAGCTGGCCGATCGGTTGCTGTAAATAGAAGGACGCGAAAATAACGTACGAGAAAATTTTGGGAAATAGAAGGCAAAAAATTGTAAACATAAATAACAAAAAAATATATATAAAGAAGAGTGAATAAAATTTTGATTGTTTTCGTTTCTTTCGTGTGTTTCATATTTTCGATTTGGATTTGAATAAGCATCAATAGAATATTAACTAAAACTATAATTAAAAGATACTAAAAAACATTGATGAGAAACCTGTGCATTTACTGTGTGGCGTACATTGATATTACGAGTAAGCAGCTCTTTTTTGGCGAACAGCTGTGCACACGTCCCATCTCAAGATTTCATGGACTCTGCTCTATTTTGCATATACATTTGTGTGTATGTGTCTGTGTTTGTGATATCCGACAGTCTGTGTTGACAGTTCATGTACTCACCTACTGTAGATTTGGCGTCGATTGGCGGCTGACAGCGCTGACACATCAAATTCAATAGCCGAATTGGAGCGTTTCAATCCATTCGCCTTGTGCAGCTTCTTCATAATGTGTTTCACTTTCCTAAAGCGATTCGGTTTCATTCGATTTGTGTACAAAAATGGGACGTGTGATTGTGTTTTTTAAAAAAAAAAAACTTGTTTCTATTTGGCAGCGAAAGTGTCGAAAAAGCAAATGGACTGCAGAAAGAAAAGACTTATCTCCTAATCTATCTTTAATGTTTGATTCTTCCTAATGAATGTTTAATTGCATCTATTGATAGAAAAAAAAAGAGTTCTAACAAAATAAAAACAAATTATTATATAGGTATTCGTGTTCTAGTTTTCATTTCTTTACTAAGTAGAAATAGTTGAATAATAAAAGTGAAGAGAAAACTTTTTAAACATAGTATATATTGATTTAGTTAATAATATTAGCAAAAAATACGCTAAAGAGATTTGAAAATACTTTAATAAGAAAGGTTTAAAAAATGGAGTTAAAAATCTGTCAGTTAAACTTGTTATAAGTAAGAAAATACTAATACATTATAAATTGAGAAATGTTAATTATTTGAATCTAAGATACTCGTAATTGCCTTTGCGACACTTGCACTTGCACAATATAAAAGTAAATAATAATAAAAACAGAAACGAGTTTTCGTTTGTTGGCATTTTACGTAGTGTTAACTCACTTTTCCGGGACCGGCGGCCTGACAAACGGATCGTGTCCGGTTACGGCGCTGGCGCGATTATCGAGACGCTGCTGCTGCGCAGCCTTGTTGAACTTGAACATGGTGAAGGACTTTTTGGCGCTGGCCACTTCACAGACGCGCACGATGATCTTGCGGCTGCTCTTGAAGACCGTGTTCAGTGTCTTGTAGACGAGTATGGATACGGACTTGGAGGCGTGCGGGTGGTTGTGGTTGTGGTTGTGATGATGGTGCGGATGCGAGTGCAAATGCTGCTCACTGGCTGGCTGCAATTGGGGCAGTGGATTGGGCAGGGACTGTTGCTGCTTCAATTGATGCACTGCAGCATGCGTCGACGACGACGTCGATGATTGTGATCTGGTGATGACTTTCTGTACGGCGGGCTGAATTTGCTTCGGGTGATGCGGATGATGCTGCTGCTGCTGCTGCTGCTGCTGTTGTTGCTGCTGCTGACGGCGGCAGCTGATGATGAGCTCCTGCTCCTGGCTGTGGACCGCTGGCGCGGCGATTTCGCTGCAAGTGTCCTGTTATCGGCAGGCATGCGAATCGATAACGATATCAAGTGTGTATGATTGTTGTTTTGTTTGTTTAATTGTTGTTGTTGTTGTTGATGTTGTTGTTGGTTGTTTGGAACAAAAGTTGAGTTTCGAAAAGAAATGGAAAGATATACGCAATAATAGTTTAATAAAAGTTTTCTCCATTGCACTCTGGGCGAACGGTTGAAACACAGCAACAAAAGGGATTTACAATAAACGGAACTGAGTAAAGCGATTCGTGATAAGTAAGGAAATCAAATATTTCTGCATGTTGCATTTGCATTCGAGGTGTTTCCATCTCTTAAGTGATTTTTGCTGACGTCACATTTTGCACATTTTCAATTGCAAAAGCAATCGATAAGGTGTGTTTTCTGTGTGTGTGTGTGTTTGTGTGTGTGATAATTATTTGCTGTAAATGAAACATTTGCTTGCGTTCAACTATGGAAACGACAATCACAAAAGCATTTGACACGGCTTCCATTTGCGCCTTATGCATTAAAAGCGTTGAAACGAAAAACTGCACTTAAAAAAAAATTCAAATTCGAATATTTAAAATTTTGGTGAAGCGAAAAAGAAACATGCGATACTTGAATTTTATCAACTAAACTAATTTGCAGCCAATATAATCTCTTGCATAGGTTATTTTATGTTTATTTTAAAAGCAATTCAATTTCTAAAAAAAAAAAAATTAAATTGTAATTAAAATTCTTTGTGTGTGTTTGTGGAAAAAACAGCCAATATTTTTTAAACAAAGTAAATTAAAATCTTTGAAAACGCATTTGTTCGGTTTTATGCTTTTTGTTCTTTGCGTTTTTGTGATTTGTTCAATTTTGTTTTTGCCAAGTAGTTTAAATATTCTTCATTAATGAAATTTTGCTTTGGCATTTGGCATTTTGGCATCAAGCAAATTGCAAAATTTACCTACCGATCGATCAAGCAACAAAGTTTGCTATAGTCCGATGCACGACACCTATATCTGCGGTTCGAAGGTTTTATTATTCGAATTCATTTTAAACAGTTTGTTGATTGAAAATAAATATGGAAATTGAGCAGTCAGTTTTGTTAAAATTTGTATAAAATGTGTGTTAAGGGGTCATTTGGGTTTTCTTTTTGATATTTTTGTACATAAGTTTAATTTCTTAATTAAGATTGTAGTAAATCCCACAGTGAATTTTTTAAAATAAATCAAATGTATAATATAATCTATGAATTATATCTCAAAGCGAAATTGAAACCACGGATATGTAATTGAGTACAGATTCGTGTGTGGTTCTCCACACGCTGCAATTGAAAAACTCATATTCACATTACATTGTTGGTTGTGGGGAATTTGTTGTGTCAAACCAAAAACATTGGGTAAACTTTGGAGCGTTCATTCCAATGCTATGGCAACACAGTGAACCCATGCAGTTCAACGAAAGACCAGAGTAATAGAAATAAGTGCAACAACAATTACAGCGGCAACACAATGACAAGACATTGTAATAGACGCTTAAATAAATCATACGCCCCGTTTGCCGCACCGCACCATCCTTTGCCATTACTATGTGACATTCAGCACCATATGCCATATGTGCCTGCTGTTGTTTAGCACTCCCTCAAGCGAGGCCCTACAACAAAAAGCCTTGCGCGTGTTTCAGCTCGTGGCTTCTTTGCTATTTGTCTAATTGTCCAATTCCAATTCTAATTTTACATTTTATTTCTTGCCTGCATTGTTCTTGCTGGATCAACCCTATAAATCCGCTGAGCTGGCCTTACTTATGCCATTTATCTAATCAGGCGTGCGAAATTCTCAACATTTGCAATGCCTTTAGCTACCTTTTGGCGTTTAGTTTTTGAGGTTTATTGATTTTCTTTTGTGCCGTCTTCTTGTCTTTTCGCTTTCAGTTGTTTCTTTTTGCACCAGGTGTGTGCGTCGCTGAATCGCTGGCCTTTCCTTTAGCATGGTTTGATGTCAAGTTGAAATCGGGGGGGAGGAGGGTGAGCGGTAGGCAAATTTTCAAGTCAATTTCTATTTTAAGAGGCCTTCACTTGGCCTCCCTTTGTCCAGTACCTCGTCCCTGTTGTAATTGCTCATATAGGAATTGCTTTGTTTGATCAAGTCAAAGGTTGTGTCAAGATATACGAGTTTATATCCATTTGGATTATTGCATTATCCTGTCACATTGTTGTAATATTGCAAATTAAATTGTCAATTCGTTTGTGGCACGAAATGGCAAAAAACAACAAAAAAATAACGCGATATGCGGGGGCAAGAAAATGAAAATTAATGACCATTTCATATTTCATATTACGAAGCGCTTTTCCTAAATGTGAGAGTTCAACAAATGTTATTGTTGCTTTATTTTTGCGCAAATTGTGTTGCTTGAAAGCGAATTAATATAATTGTTTTTGTTCTATCTATCTTGACTAACCTACTACAATTTATCGAACTTGTGTTAAAAGCATCAGACAATAATTCCCCTTTAACACGAAAGAGCTTTTGGAGGATTAAAAAATTGTCGACCTTAGTCATATATATTTACCAAGTTATTAATAGCGAAAATTAAATGCCTGATAAGGTCCCTTATGAAGGTCTGCTGAATTTACCTTATGACAAATATTATTTTGTTTTTAGTTTACAATTAACTTAACTAATTGTAACTAAAATAATATTAACAATATTAACTGATATTTGTTCTTAAGTTTTTCTAAACTCGTTTGCTTAAACCAAGTCTCAAAATTTTAAAACGCCCAAAATTTAATTTCGCACTAAAAATGATTGTGATTCGTATTTTGGATGGTGGAAGGGTTAAAATGTTCGCTGGCCAGGCAGGTGATTAGCTTAGAATGCAATTAACTTGGCAGAAAATCACTTGACACTTAAGGAAAAGCACCTGCTCGTTTTATAAATATCCGGGCTTATTTCATCGACATTCTCATCATCTGCATAGTAAACGACTGCATTATTTTTGTAGCTGTCATTTCGTATGAAAATTACGCGAGATTTACAATAAATTTTTAAGTAGTTTTTCTTGTGTTCACTTAACGGATTTTCACTAACTTAAAAAACGCTGCGTTACAAAGTTGTAAAATGTGTTTCAGTTTTGTCGCTCTTGCAAACGCGCACGTGAATTTCTATGGGAGCTGTTGGAGCTAAATAAACGCGGCCACGTCGTTTGTCGGGTCGTCTGTTAATGAAGGTAAATTTCGAACATCGTTTCGGTTAAAGCGAAAAAGTATGAAATTTTCTTTATTCCAGTCCGACGCCATGTCCAAAGAGTACCGTCTGTATGTCTAGTTGTGTGACTACTTCTGTGTGTGCGTGTGTGTGTGTGTGTGTTGTGGGTGGTCTTTACGATATGTTTGCGTGCCTCATATCGGCCAGGTCGGTCGGTGCCTACGTCGCTTTTTTTATACTCAGCACGCAGAGTGCCAAACGGCATATTAGTTTTGTTCAGTGTGCGTCTTAAACAAAAAAAAAAAAAGAACGAATCGAACACATCTGCTTAGGATCAGAGTAGTGGGCAGTCGGTTCGGCTCGACTGCAACGCTCTCACTTGTTTTGTTAGTATTAGTTTAGCTCTCGGTCTGTCGGCCCCTTCTAACTGGATTACAAAAATTGATTTTTAATTTTTATGACAATTTTCAACTGACTCATGTTGCTCTGTTGTTATTGCCACTGTCAGTTTCATTCCATTTTGTATTTGTTCGTCTTCGTTCAACCCTCGGCCCACCCCGACCCCACCACACCCCTCCTCCGATTATCAAACTCTTGAACTTGGCATGTCAGCTTGTTTGCTCTGACAGTGGGATTACAAAGTATAATTACCTTGGTACTTGCCATGGGATGGTAAATCAGTTTTAATTGCTTTGATCGATCGTAGGACAGTTTGGGATTCACAAAGATAAATAGTAGTATAACTAGAACTGAGTAAAACTTAGTATTTTTTTAAAAGGTTTTTGAGTGGAGGCCATAAAAAGCATTAGTCAGTACAGTTACTAAAATTCTGCAGGGGTAATAATTTATTTCTTATTTAAAGAATTCGAATTATTCTTTAGATTAAATATTCTGAAATGCTGCAGAGTTAATAAATTTTATCTTATTATATATTTAAGGTATTTAAAAGCGTTTTGGCTGTCAAGAGATAATTTGCTCAGACTCTTTATATTGCCGTAATTATTATTAATAATAATAATTTTTACTATCAATATTTTGTAGTCAAAATTTGACTAGATTTTTTTTATAGTGATGTTTACCACTGTGCTATGTCTGTCGAAATTTTGTGGGTGGCAATGAAGCCCGTTGTCCTCTTCGTGACACATTAATCATGACCCGCTCAACGACTGTTTACCTTTGTTGACCATCGCCTTTTAGCACAACTCCCCGCATACACCCATATGTGTGTGTGTGTGTGTGTGCTCAGTCGTTCACATTTTGGTCGCGGAATATTCGTTGATATGCAAATATTTTCGTTTGTATACTGTTTGCTGTTTCCTTTTTGTTTGCTCCATATGGAAATTGGAAAAGTTTTTATATACATATACGTTAGTACGTATACGCAGCGTTGGCCTTTAACTTCGCGTGAAAGATACTCACAACCGAAACGAAATAAAACGCAGCCGATGGGAATCAAAAACACACACACAGACACACAAACACGCAACACACTAAGGCATGCCAGTTGTCCTTTTGTGCGTTTGTCCTTAATAAAATTATATATATATATATGTAGATGTATAGATATGTGTGTGTGTGTGTTTGTCGCGAGTGTATGGACGACCTGGCGCCAACCATCGTAATAGGCCCCTCGGCGGTGCTCTTAGTGGTCACCACACCCTTCCCCCAGGACGGTATGAATGTCAACTGCGTCATTTTGGTTGGCTAGCTGGTTTTGTTTTTTTTTATTGTTTTTTTTTTACTAGCTTAAGAGGGCTGGGTCATATGCCCACTTCCAGTGACCTTGTATCATTAACTTAATTGTTCGCAGCCAGTCCAATTGCCGACTTGAATTATGTAGTTGGTTTTTTGTCCGACCGAGTGGCAGCTTTTGTCTTTTCTAATATGGCAGTTTTTGAATGCGTTTCAACCCCTTTTCTTCTCCCTTCCCCCCAAACGCTCGCCACGTGGGGTGCATTGTTGTTTTTGTAGTCCTCTTATGACCCCCCGCCTGCACGTTATTCGCCCGTTTCACTTTGGGGCTTTGACAGTCACGTGCTGCATGGCTTAGTGCGTTGACAATTTAACCATATCTCAAAAGAAAAAACTAACAAAACGCCCAACAGTTTTAAGCCCCTGGAAAAATTTGTTGAGGCGCTCGCTCTAATTGGATAATTATCACCTGGTGTATATAGCTTGACGAAATTTTCAAAATTTTCGTAAAATTCACAGCTCATAGAAAAATCATTGACGAAATCTATAAATGTACATGTACATACCTGCATCGTCTTATCCAGTACGAAATGACAACGATTCCACCTAATATTAAACCTCCTAAAGCACACCAAAATAGGGTCTGAAATGAGGAGTACAAAAATAGTATCAATTTAAGTATGTAAAATTTAATTATTAAATAAAAATAAATGACTGTGCTTATAATTATTATTTTATGGGGTTATCTTGTTACAAGAACTTAGATTAACATTAAACCAAATTAAGTTGTTTGATTATTTTGATATAGTGTTAAGCCCTTCAAATGTTTTATATTGAATAAATTGATATCTTTTTGCAAATAATAAGACCTTTTGGTTTTGGGTTTATCAAAAGTTTAGACAAAAAAGGTATTCAATCATTCACGTTATTTAAGGATATCTGTGTTTAAGGAAGTCCTTTATAATGACTTGGCAGGCCAGTCAGTCACATCATCAATTTTGCAGCCCCCAAAATGTCAATTGCATTGGAATTTTGGGTCACAGCAAGGCCAATGTGTGACATGGCCATAGACATCTGCTGGAATTTGTCGATTCACTTGCCAGGCCGAATGATTTATTAAATAAAGTTCGAAATCAGATAGGACACGCCGAGATAAACATGCCAATCTCTTTATACAAAAATAACAATCAGGCAACAGACAATTAATTAAGTGCATTGGTCTTTTGACTGCGTTTCAACTGAAATTATGTCAGATGTTAATAGAAAATTCACAATTTTTGTTGAGTAAAATTGTTTTTACAGACGTCTATTTTCTTGAAATCTTCCTTAACATAAGTTCATAGAAAAATGGCAATTTGCCAAGATGTTGGGGCTACCAAGAATGCATCTTGGATTTTGGCAACGACTTACAGCTTGATTTTATTGTGCACTAAATATTAATGGCGCTATAATGGCGGGCAAGTTTTTTTTTTAAATTGTCAATGGTTTTTATGAAATAAATTTAAAAAAAAAATGAAGCAAAGTTCAAGGTTATTCGAGCTGTACTTACAATCCAGTAGTGCGTTTCAGTATGTTTGCTTGAAGTCAGTTGCATCGCACGTTCCTTTCATTTATGTACCGCACAGTGAGGCTGGAATGGTAAAGATAAACATAAATACAAACTCTGATTTTATTAAATTTAATTATGTATTATTAGTTTGTTTAAGTATTTTAGTTATTTACTTGTAATTTAATTACTTAATTATAAGTTCATTTAAAAGCGGAGGCTCTTTCATGAAATTCATTCATTTACTGCGATAATACCCACATCAATATCCGGGTCATTACATTTCATTGATTTGTTTTACTAAATATAATTGGCAATATATGGGCAATGGCGCCAACACCATTCCCCCCCCCCCTGCTGGCTGAGTGAACCCAACAGATTAGCTTCCCTCATCGAATTTCAAGAGCACTTTATTTCGAGACGAGCTGAAGCAGAGTGTCCTGCCGAGCGCAGAGCGAATGTCTTGGCTTGGGTATGAGTGTGGGCGTGGTCAAGTGCCAATGGAAAGACTGAATTTGATTTACGAGGGCCAGCTCAGTGGAGAGTTAGCTATGTTCCAGTGCGCTGCCCGTGTGATTATCATATCATAGCTATAAAAATGTGTCAGGCAGGTGGGCAGGTGTTACAATTTTGGAATTTACGGATATGCTTTGGCTCGCTTTTGGCATTTACACAACGTGGGCAGCGGATGAGCAAATGACAAACTGTTGATTTTGTCTTTGAAATGTCAGTCATGTTTTCTCGGTTTTTGTGTCACATGTCTGAACTTTGAACTTTAAGCAGTAAACACGATGACGCCTCCATAGAGGCTATAGTATATATTCAACATTTTCTGTATTTCGCTTACCAAAAGCGTAAAGTCGGTTATTTTATTGGGTTTAACAAATAAGAGCATTTAATATTTGGGTTCGTTTTTTTTTTAAATATATATATAAATCTCGCGCAATTTGTTCCTACAGCAATTAAGCAAATTAAACATGAAAATTTTATGCAAAACAGTAAAATTTGACGACCATACAAATTACAAATACCAAATTGTAATTTTGTTATGACCCAAACGTTAAAGCAACAACACGGAAAAAATAATGTAAGACCCAAAAACATTCCCCAGGTGGCCATTTGCATCAAGTTATGTCCCGTTGTTCACACCAAAAATCGCGTGGCATCTACAATGGAAGGACGCGGGGGGAAGAGTGTGAAGAGCATTTGAGGCGAATTAACAAGTTTGCTTTATGAGCGAAAAGTGCCTAATAAAAATGTCAATAATGCGACACACACACACAAAATGTACTCAACTGTTTGCCACACAAGTGAATTACTTATACGCAACGTGCGCCGCATGTCTCCTTGAAAATCGACTGTGTGGCAAGTGCAGCTGACCGACCAAAACTGTGCCACGTTCGGCGTGTGCCCATTTATCATCGCTTGGCTGTCATGTTAAGCTAGTCGCTGTGATTTTTCCCGACGCCAGCTAAATCAACTTTGTTTTAGAGCCGAAGGGCCAAGAACACACATATTTGATGGCTTCACTTGTGTGGAAAGTTTTTTGGCATTTTCGTAGTTGTTGCGTGTGAGCCCATTTTTTTTAGGCAGAAACTTTTGTCCGAACAAAGCGCTCAATTCCGTGCACATTACGCGTAAACGATTGGTTAATTATATTAATTAACGCTATTTGCTCTCATTCAATTTGACATGAATTTATTTTATTAGCACAATGACATTTAATTAGCTTGATTGGTGTTTTGATTGCTTTAAAAAGTAATAATAATAATAATAATTAAGCATGGAAGGTGTTAAATGTCATATCTTATAAAAGTCTGTTTCTCATCTTATTGAGCGAAAATTTCAGCATATTGAGTTTTCTTTTTTTTTTAAATGGGAAATTCGACTGTGGTCATTTCCGTCAGCTGCGTTCTGGAAAGGAAAATAAATGGCATTGGTAATGGCCCTGGCGAAGAGAAATGGCCAGAAGTGTTAAGCAAAAAAATGTGAAATGTAAATGAAATAAATAAGCCGCAGCCGTTGGTCAGTTCCGCACAAGTCTGCGCTGAAAATGGACGCCGGCAGTTGCCATAAAAAAGTACGTAATTTATTTGAAAATCAACTCAAACATGTATAAATAGAATAGAGACATAAAGAACGTATAAAAATGAAATTGCGAATGCAAATGACAAGCATCGATTAGTAGAAATCAAATTGAATTGACAATCAATAAAAGTGATTGCTGAAAAAAACCAAATGTGGCAGGTAAAATGTGTGTTAAACAGGTAACAAAAGCTTTCATTGTCGAGTTTGAGTGTGCTTCAATGTGGGCCAGGACAAGAATGTTCTAATCAGGTTGGGCCACGTGGTCAGATGTGTGTTTGTGTGTGTGTGTTAAATAAGGTGTTCCAGGTGGAGCTACGGCGTGACCCCGTTATGTGATAACTGCTGAGCACATCTCGTAAAAGCGACAATTTCAAGTGCGATTTTATTGTCGAAACGCGCACTCGCACCGGTAATGGCCATGTGCTAATCACAGCGACGGATGGGACGGATGTAAGCTCCGGTATTCGGTATTCGTCGCCGTGACGTGGCCGGCACTCATCGGCAAGAGTCCGACATTGTGTCGTGTCCGTAACCGCCGCAACAGCTGCCGGATGTAATAAAAGCAGAAGAGCAGCAGGCGAGGGGCTAAAGGTCATGCTTGAGTAACGAATGCACCGGAAGTGCAGTCCCCCGATTCATCAGCCAACCGACCAACCTAACCATTGACCGTTATCGGGCTTATAGACAGCAGAACTTCGGTTTGGGCTTGGCAACGTCGAGTATTGTTTGTGTGGCTTTTGTGGCCAATATATGCACTCGTAAATTTTTGGGCGCCGTGGTGCCAGCTGCTGTCGTCCTGACAGGTCGTGTCCGCGAGCTATATTTTTTTATAAATCACGGTCCACGTGTTTATACTCTATAAAATGTGACATTTATAAGGGCAAAGCTTGTTGGAGGGCCGCAAACCCAAATCAAGGCTACATATCCTTGAGACTTAACACTTTTTTAACTTATAAAGAAACTACCTCAATTGTCTGCAGGCCAGGTAATATTTTTATACGATTTGATTTATTTTTCCTCAAAAAGGCAAATACGAGTAAAAGATATTGATAGCGATATCGAACAGCACGCGAATTCCAAGAGTGCAAACAATCTGATGATCAAATTTATTTTTATTAAAATGTCAGCTTTGCTGTCAGCGTCAGGAAGCGATTTGTTCTACGCCTTGTGTCCTCTGGTTTGGCTGTAGGCTTGTGGCTGGCAGTTTTGTTGGCGCCGCGTGACCTTGTTGACGATTTTCGAAATGTGTTTGTTGTCAGCATTTTTGTGCTTGTTTACAATGTGAACAGAGTATATAGGGTTTGTGCAATGTCCGATGAACCGATTTGTTTGATCGTATTTTGGTCATGATTTATCATCTAGATTCAATTTGCATTTACAATAAATGCATTGTTGAAAATAACATTTTGTTGAATTTATTTTAGTAAAATTGCATGTAGTTCTCAGATTTAGAATTGCAAATTTATATTTTTAATACAATTTTGTTGTGGTTTTTTTGTTGGCATTTGCATACTCCTTTACGAACTAAGCAGAGTATATGGGGCTTTTTCGATAACCACATATCCATAACTTTGTCAAAACTGAACCGACTTTAAAATTTGATGAAATATTGATTATCCTCTAGATTAACCATTTTACTCTATTACAATATTATTAGAGCTTGATTAAAGTTTTTAAAAATTCCGTGTAATTCTTGCTAGATAACCTTAATTTTGTCTCTCACTTTTTTGTTGTTTCTACACTGTGAACGAGTATTGCGCTGTCGGTTATACCTTACTAAAAGCTTCTCACTTGTTTTTGTTTTTCCAACAGACCAAATTGAATTCAGCAGAAATCGCTTTGAGTTCACAATGTATGCACCTAACACATTTTTATTATTTTATGACACGGCAAAAACAGAAATTCGCCTGACTATTTTTTCAGGCTTGTTTTTTTTCCTTTTTTGCCAAAATTGAAATTTTGTGTGTATCATGCGAGGATTTTGGCAAAGTTACGAATTTGCTATAATAGAATCTGCAAATTTGCTGCCAACGAGAGTGCGAGAGATATTTACTGGCTTAAGATGGTCGATTTGAATATTGATTGACGCAAAGTACAGGGTATTAGAAAATGGGCAATATCTATGATTTTAATAACTTTGTTCTTGTTTAAATGTGTCCTGAGCAATGTTTGTTTTCATCTCGTTTGATTTTTACTTTTAAATCTTTTTTTGGCGGACGGCTTTTTATGACACATTTCATATATTCGTTTGTATTTAATTTGCGAATGTTGCATTCCAAGGACTTGATGCCTCTAACCGGCCGTGACACAGTTTCGGGAAAGTTAACACAGGAAACCGGTGAAATTCGCATCAAAATGCACGCTTAGTTCGTTAGCCAAGTCGGTAAGGAGATTAATTACGTGAATCCGGCTGACGGTTAGCACATTTCCTGTCAGGACCGCGCTCAGTTAATTAGCGAAACTGGAGGTCTACAAAAAAAATAAAACACACACACACACAGAGCGGGGAGAGCAGGGAAAAGGGGAAGGGGAGAATGCTGACGTCTGTCAGCAGAAGCATACTCAAAGCGACGCCGGCAGGATTCATGGCGTCCACTTGGCCAGCACAATGGTCAATTACGCGAACCACATTCGACCGTTCTGCTGCAAGTGTTGGTCAAAAGCGGGTGGGAGAGAGAAAGGAAATGCTTTGATTAGTTGGCGCTTTGTATGTTGATTAGTGAAACTGTCCGACAAAAAGATGCTGACAGTTGTCGTCGCTTTTGTTTTACGTGACAACCATTCATGTTGTAGATTAAGAAATATCAATCATCCACTAAAATGCAAATTTTAATCACTCTTGATTGAATGCAAACGCTGAGAAACTGACAACACTCCATTAAAACCATATTTAATGCCACTGAATTGTCTTGAGTATGAGTATGAAAAAGCATCAAGAAATCAGAGTAAATTATTAAATTGATTGTTAATGTTACACTGGAGTGCACAAACTAATTTAGATAATAGAAATGCGTTTATGTGAAATCATGGAAAATAATAATCCTAATGGTATAGGACATAATTAATTTATTAAATAGATATGAATGTGATTAAAGTGTTGCTTTTGTATTTAATATATACGTTGTTAAGTAAAACATTTGGCACACAGAAAATATTTGTGATATGTTTTACGAATCATTAATAAGGGAGATATTGAGAAATTTATTGTATAAAAAACTTTAAATTAATTATCTTCATAGTTAGATTAATAATTTAAAGTTTTTTAATACAATAAAATTCTCAATATCTCCCTTTAAGTGTTCGTTTCTCTGTTGTTTTCAAGCTGAGTGTGAATAGTTATTTTTCATTTTGAGCAGTGAATTCTTTAAACATTCCAAACTGTCGCATTTCTAAGCAGCTATTAAAACAAGCAGTCCTATTAAAACAATTTCAGACTCTTAATTTAAGCCAACTTAAATCGTATAAAATATTGCTAATAAAGTGGTAAAAAGTAAGACCATTGGCCAACAGATAAGTCTGCCCAAAAGTCATAAAAACTGGGAAAAAGCGTAATAAAATGCAATTTAAATGCGTCTGCGACCAAAGGCCAAAATCATCGCCTGGCTAAATCCATTTGGACCACGCTCGCAGGATTATTCAAATGAATGTTGCTTGAAATTTTGCTTATGGACCAGTTTCTATTATCATGCGGATAAGTAATTATGCTGGCTGCAACAATAACCTAAAGTGATTTTCATGTGTATATGTATGTGTGCATCCGTTTGTGTGTGTGTGTGCATGGGGAACTGACCTCTGGGTCGCCTATGTGTATATTTCAATTGTTGACCCATTCCTTTAGCCCTCTTATGCATTGCCCACCAATGTGACATGTATGCAAAGCTGGAAGCTGAATCTTTCTATCTATGCCTGTACCTGAGTGCTGGCCAACTTATACATGGCCTAAATGCGATTTGCATGAATCCGGTTGCTTTTGAGCCGGCTAACGAGCATTGGAGCTTAAGTTGAGGGTTGTGAATATGCAGATTAGAGCCAAGAGGGATAAGCCCTGCGGTTCCAATTCGTGCCTTAGATAAGTGCGGTCTGTCTGCACATTCTGATTATATGACCACATTTGTATAGTATATGTAGTATAGTTTTAAATTAACTTAAATTAAAAACTGTTAAATAAAGCGTAGATTTTGTTTATTCTCTTCGAGTGAAAACTCTTAATTTTCAATTAATAATATAGACATTCAACGTTTTGTCACCAGTTTGACTTGTTGAACAGGGCTTTTATCGTTGTAAAAGAGAAATCCAAACAAAATCCGTAAAAATCTCTTAACGAAAGCGTTGATTGACCCGGAGAAGGGAGAAAACAAAACGAAGGTGAAAAGCAAGCAGTGAAAAAACGGCGAATATGCAAAGCGCAAGCCAACGGGACAATTTTGGGTCCATTAACTGTTAAGCCATAGCATAGACCAAGAGACAACAACAACGTTATAATGTTGTGCACCTGTTAACTGAGACATTTAACAGAGTACCGTTACAATTTTCTGTGAACAGTTAACTGTTGATGTGGAAATGTACAAAGTATTTGCTGAGTTCGCAGTTTCCCCAGTGGGTTTCTAAACATTTTTGCCCGTTGGTCATTTTCATTGCCAGCTAATAAATAAATAAAACGCCCTCAAATAAACAGCTGTTATTATTGCTGTTGCGTGCGCCGAACCGGAAATGCTTATTTGGTATAATTACAGACGTGTGTGTGTGTGTGTGTGTGTGTGTGTGTGTATGTGTGTGTGCGTGTGTATATTATTTCAAAGAGTAATTGCAATAAATTTGCAAATCCCAACATGCATTCGAGTGCTGTTGGTGTAAAGCGGAAATTCAATTTATGTTCAAGTTTCGAGCTGTGGAAACGGAAGTTGTACTTGTCAATAGACGTAAATACTTAGAAAAACTGTATACCCTTTGACACATGTGTGAAAATCTTTCTAATTAAAGCTCAATTCAAAAATAAACAATTATTTTCAATTAAAATATTTTTTGTATACATATCAAAATTAAACAATTATCAATTTATTTTGTTATTGATTTATCTCTGAGCTCTAATGGCATAGATTGTAATTAACACATTAATCCAACTAGCTGCATATAATGCCATTATTATTAACATTTATTAACTTTACTACAGGCATTATTGCATTATTCCATTGTGTCTGGCAAACATAATAAACTCGTTAATGATCCATATGCAAAGTACACACTTATAACGGAAAAGCAAACGGTACTTATTGAACAGTTTTCTAATTAGCAAGCAAAAGGATACGTAGAGCAACCAACTAACTAGTTGGTTAGTTAGTTTGGTACGTTAGTTAGTTGGGCCACAAATTGAATATTGATTACGGTATATCAGTGTCTTTTTTTAAGGTCTGCATAAATTAAAATGTTGTATGTGCGTATGACAATATACATTCCGTCAATATGCTGATGCAAAAATTAGCATATTTATGTAGCGAGCATCGGGGCTGTTACCGTTATACACCATCAACTGGAGGTCACATACCAGATGCAATCATTGATAGTGATGATATTGAATGTTTGCAGAATGTTGCCCTGTTCTTCGTACGCTACACTCATAATTTACTCAGATTTCCAAAAAGTTAACTTTTTCCGAATGTCAAAGGATTCGAATTTTACATTTATTTAAGTTAAATTTCAACCAAAAAATGTACACATATATATATTTCTGTGTGTATTTGATGGCTTGAGTTGGGTTGTAATGCCGATGCACCTTGAGGTTTATTTTAAAAAGAACAACATAAATATGGCTGTATTTGGTTTCCATTTGATTACTTAAATTATTAATGAACTGAAAAACGTATTTGCCAGAGATAGTGGCTAATAGCTTACGTGTTCAACTATAAGATACACTGTGTGTATTTAGAGAGCACGCACAGAATCCCGATATACACAGTCATGGCTATTCATATATGAACAGCGCAAGGTCTACAGTGAATACCAAAGGAAAAATGTGGCCAACCTTTGACCTTTGTGACTATGCGAAAAAGTGAAATAAACAAACAAATTAAAGTAAACACAAAATAAAGCCGCCTGTAAAGCAAAACAAAATGCCACAGCAAACGAGCCTGGTTTGTATGTGTGTGTGTGGTAAAGGTTGGTAGGTATATGTTGGGGCATAAAAGCGAGGGCGGAGTCTGTGTAACATGAACTAAATCTCCCCTCAAAGTGAAAGCCAAAATAACCTTTTTTGTGCTACGAAATGAGGCAAAATTGAAGGCGGACGCATAAATCACAAAACAAGTATCCTGTCAAACAATTTGTTGGATCTGAGTTGGGTGCTAGATAAGCAAAACTGAATGATTGAATATTATTCTGAGAAATTCAATAACACTTAAGACAATCGGAATTACTTATATGGCGAATATCAGATAACCTAATGAAAACAAACTCACCGTGCTAACAAATATATTTGTTTTTCGTTTTAAACAATCTTTGCACACATAAAAAATTCCGCTTAACAACGGCATATTTCCAGGATGCTTTCCAACATGAAAATCTCACCCCAGGTCATGTATCTGCCAGATTCAAAGAACATTTCTGCTTGTGTCTTAAAATAA
Source organism: Drosophila micromelanica (assembly GCA_004143825.1). Lineage (NCBI taxonomy): Eukaryota > Metazoa > Arthropoda > Insecta > Diptera > Drosophilidae > Drosophila > Drosophila micromelanica. The sequence continues at coordinate 54,864 of SCDY01000326.1, forward strand.
ACCCAAATAGCAAATGTTATGCATACACAAGAAACAACACTCAAACGAAATTTTTGCCGTTGTCGAAACAATGCTTGACGGTATTATGCTGGCTAACTGGGGCGCCCACTTGATGGGTTTGTTGGGCGTTCGCCTAATTAGCATAAATGTCATAAATACTTGTACTTGATGCTCCCACACGCAAGCGACACTTGGGCGCTTGTTGTCTAGATTGGGGTGTCAGCATCTTTTTATTTTTGGGGCAAAAATATCGATCCAACGGCAAGTTGGAAATTAACATGAAAACCGAATCAACAAATAAAACAAAAAGCATAGAAACAAATTCCCTTTGAGTGGAAATCAAATAAAAATGTTTGCACAAACAGAAGCCAAAAAAATCAAAAAACAAAACATTTTTCTGTATATATATATATGTGTATGAGTGTGTTGGCCAAGGATCAGAAGAGACATAGCACAAAAGCCAGGCATCAAAAACTTTTAGTTCGTCATTCGCTGGTTGTTTAGTTTTTGGCCCCTGTGGCAAGTGCGTATAACCAAAATAAAAAGCAAGCAGCGCCCAGAACCAACGCGTAAACCGCTTTAGCCGCCGCATCGTCCTGGATAGCTGCTTTGGTGTCCTTGGGCGCAATGCACTTCAGTTAAGGGAACATCAAATGGCATTCAGGGCATTTCAAGCGTACTCATCAAGAGCTCTCAGAGTTTAGAACCGAAAGACGTTTCGACGCCATTCTCGCATCAAGGAATACGATAATTGTCGCATTAGATGAAGTTTAAGCAGTTTTGGATAAAACGCAGCTGGTGAGGACTTCATTGACCTCTTGCACAGTTGTGCAGTGGGGCGAATACGTAATGGGCACTTACAATAAGTAGAAGTTGAACTACAACAAAACTACAGACGAAGTAAATGCTCAGAGACGTCTTCATAAATTTAAAAGAAAATGATTTAGTGTTTACCTCAAGGATATTTACGATGTAATACTTATTTTCACCTGACTTTATTTTTTACATCGTAAATTTCCTAGAGACAGACCATAAATCATTTTTTCACAAATGAGATAGGATATTTTCGATGTAAGAAATAAACTCAGGTTAATATAACGTTTTAGTGTATTTATTAGGATTTAGGTCAGCCTGGATATAAAAAGTCTTATAATGTTTTTTAACTGTGCAGGAATTAAAGCTATTATTTTATATTTGAAATAAAATAATATTAAATATTTAAGTTTGTTTTCTCTTTGTTCATTTGAACAAACCACTAATACATGCACAATATAAAAATTGATTTTGGTTTGGATAAACGACAACTGGGTCAGTTAGCCTGGTCGAAAACACGTTTGCTGCAATTAACTAGCAGTAACGGCAAACTCACCTGTAACCAAGCAGGAAAATATATTACGGCAACTAGCTGCAAGCGGCAAGCGGCGTTTTACTTAGTTTACTCTTCGTTTCTCTCGCCTGTTTTTAATTGAATTCTGTTCGAAGGTGAATAATTGTGGCTGTTGCAGTTCAAACTCGCGGATGCTTCAAACCCACAGATGCCTGAAACTGTACGGAAAGATGTACAACAGATGCGGCCAGTTGCTCTCGCGCGACTGATGAATGACGATTTGCAGTATTCTCCATTCGCGAATTCGGTGCACGGTGCACGGTTTTGAGTGTTCGTTGTTCGGTGTTCGGTATTCGTTTCAGTTGTTCGGTATTCGTATATGCCTGTAGTTGAGTGTTGGGGTAATGCTTGTTGTTATTTTGCTTTGCTGGAGGCAACTGGCAAACAATTCTCAATTTTGATTCTGGGACTGGGCCAATGGGCCAAGTGCGAGCGCAGCAAACCAAACAACAACAACAACAAGAAGAAGAGCCACAGTAATAACGAAAGCGAAACGAAGCAAATACCTTAAATAATTTATTGCATTTTTTAAAATGTATACTCCGAAAGTTGACAGAGATAGAGACAGACAGAAAGAGAGAGAAAGAGTACACAATTTTTAAACACAAACAACACTCGGAAAACGAACAAAACGGTTTTTTTTTGTACACAATTCGATTATTTTCTAGTCTTCAATTAGAGTCAATCTATTTTTGTGGCTTGGAGCATTTACCGTTACCGCCAGGGCACGCTAACTTAAGAGTTGAACGCGCGGTCTCCTAGCGCCGGAGAGAAAGCAAGTAAAACGTCCACTCCGCTGCGTGACTCGAACCGAATTGAAAATGTGTCTGGTGGAAAAGTCGTCTCACCATTTTCTCAAGTTCCGACGTTGGATGTTCGCTCCTCGTGCGTGTGTTTTTCGGATTCGTATCTATAAAGTTTATATTTCCATTGACACCCTTTCCCCAAGTGTGCATTTGGTTTGCCTGACGCGCTTATCGCGTGTTTCACTTCCATTCCGTTTCGCATGCTTTCGAGCTTTCGAAGCTCTCTCGAATGCTCCAGCTGTTTTGCACTGACTTTGCCTGCGATTTCCAGAATGCACAATAATAACAACAAATGAAGCTTTTTACGCATGTCCCAACCAAGTGCCGAACTTCTACATTGTACTCCTATATATCTCCTCCTGTTTGCTTGACACTCAGCTGATTAAGCCTAAGTTCTAATATGGTCATTATAGATTAGATGCACCAATTAAATTAATACAAGATTAATATAAGCAAAGCTTTTTGGAGATGCTAATTTTAAAGAAACAATAAAATAAATATCTATAAAAAATAGATTTAAAAATTTTTATTCAACTATTGCTTTAAGCGGTAAAATAGTTTATAAAAAAATCAATCTTGTTAAAATTTACCTTTTTGGAGATAATAATTTTAATGTAAAAAAACAGTACAATAAATATCTATGAAAAAATATATTTATAAATTTTCATCTATTTTCTTAAGCGGCGAAATCGTTTCTAATAACAATCCATTTCGTTACAATTTACCTGATTTAAATTAGTTGCATTGCTTACCTGCAGAACATATGCAGCACTCTCTTACAGTAAACGCATATGTGAAGAGAGCGCTGACGATAACCGCTTGTTTGCTATCCACATCCAGTGTGATAAGCTTTTGTGTGAGAGGCAGAAATAGCTGCGGAGCTTTCCAGTCAAGTAACGGCAAAAGGCGGCTACTCGCAGCTTTTACTCGGCAAGAGCAGCCTGCGCTGTGCTGTTCGTATTTCATTGATGCCCAAATATAGGTCAACAACGTGCTACGGGACGTTGCCAGAGGTAGTTTCGGGGTTGGAGGTGTAGGCGGACGGACGGCGGAGAAAAAGACATCGTAGGTCGGTTTATCAGTGCAATGGAAACAATGCGGTTGCTGCTACTTTGTTCTAGTAAATGTTTATGTGTTTGTTTGTGTGCAAACATTTGTGAATTGCTTAGACGGGCGCCGCCGCCGCCGCTGTGCGAAAACAATTTGCACGACAACATCGCGTATACGCCATGTTATCATCAATGACTAAATTTATGGCCGGCCTTGTCGACGTACACAAATATTTGGCGCATTTGTCACAGCCTGTTGTAGAACAGAATTGCCCAGGCAGTAATTAAATTTTATACGACGACAACGGACTCTTGAACGATGACAAAATCTTTACGCCTTTGTGAAACGGACTCTTTGTTTTTATAAACTGAACCCAACAAATGGGTGGGGTAGAATGGTTTTGTGCAAATGTATAGAACAGGCCGAACCCATAAAGCAATATTTAAGCTTTGATCAGAATCGCTATCTATACGTGGATCAAGTTTATTTTAAGTGATCGATAATACGAGACATTTTCGTACCTTCGATTTTTGTTGATTTTTTCTTTCTTTGAGCCCACATATTATTAACCTATTAATGTTTTGATGTTTTAGTTTAAAAGTTATTTAAGTATTTAAGGTACCTTTGATTTGGGTTTTGCCGACTTGAGCAAGCTTACTATTGTTTTTAATATTCTTTATGATTCAGAAATGGGGTCAAAAGTGACTGCTAACGCTGGCCAGCGGCTGTTGCTTTAGCTAAACACATTTTCAGGATAATCTTAAATGCGCATTTAATGCGTCCGCATAGCCACGCCCCCTGCGTTCACGGTGCAGTCAAAAGCCAGTGGAAACGAGTTCGTTGCATTATGCCAAGGACTCACTTAAGGAATAAAGCAAAAGCTTGTTCATCTCGGCGCGTTTGTCGCCTCGTTGAATGCGCAAGTACAAGACCTCGAGAATAACACAGCTCGTTGCATTCCCCGCACTTTACCGCCAGCATTCCAATGCCCCGCAGCACAACAAATGCCATCTCCACTTCCTATTAAATTGTACCCCAGACGCGCTTTTTCACATCCAAGCCGCGGGGGGAGGGGATAGCTGCAAAATTTATTTGGAGCACTTGAAAATTTCGTTGAGCTTATCGCAAAATCATTTGTTTTGGCCAACGTTCTACCAAATTATCTATGGAAAACAATGAATGAAAGTTGTTGTAGCCTAACGGCACTTTATTCAACCCCAAAGGCCATAAAAACGGGCCAAGAAATGAATAAGGATTATTGCCAGCTCTCCGACACAAGGCGAACGTTATTGTATCATGAATAAGTTATAATAAATCAATGTCGATATAAAAAGCGCAACATTATTCGAACTTACTCGCAACGAAAAGAATTCGCTTTTTATAGGTATCCGTACAGTATTATCTACACATTATCTTTTGATTAAATTTGTTCCTATTTAAAACGGACGTTACCGTAAAACCCAGATTACCTTATCTCTTTGCACTCTTTTTGAAAATCGAAAAATTTAACTATGACATTTGTGGATGACAAGCAGAAAATGATTACGGAATTTGTGCTGATAAGAAAGAAGTATGACAAATCGATCTATAAATTATAGCAAATGTGGGTAGTTGAACTTTGTTTTATCCAATTTGAAATGCAATGAAATGTTTTTCAGTTAACATAATCTTTCAGTAAATGTCATATATATATATATATATATATATATATATATATCTTTATTTCCTGTTATTTCTAAAAGCAATAAAAGTACTTTCTTGAGGCATTATCGAAAATCAGGCACTTCACCGTGTAGACAAAAATGATTAAAATAGCACCTGTCATATTTGTTTTCAGATAAGACTTGTCAAATTTTTAATATATCATTATCATTATATCGTCTGCGATCAATTTAACGATTTAGTATTATTATTTTAATGTATCTATTTTTATAACATATGTAAACAATCAATTAAGATTTTCAAGTGCAATTGAACAAAAGGCTATTCAACAAATAAAACGAGTAAGAATACGCTAGCCGCGAGTGCCCAACGAGGGGATACCCTAAACACTGCGTGACAAGCTAATAAAGCCAAGTTTTGAAATCGATTTTTATCGATAAAAAAATCTGCAATAATTCAGGAGAAGCTATAGTCGAAAAATTATATAGATTTTGGAAAAGGCTAAATAAAATCAGAACGTCGACATGCTTAAGAATACAAATACTTTATGGGTTTTAATTTACAATACAATTAGTGCTCTTTTTAGCCATTATCAATGGGTTCCGGTTATAAAAAGCCCCCTGTACGGATAAGCATTGTCTGATTCTTATCGATACACATCAAATTTATAGATTATTGAGAACAAATAAAATGACTCACAGGCGTGGTCAGTTCTGCAAGAAGATAATAATTGTCATGTGGATACTTTCATCATCAGATAAAGACTGAACATGATCGATAATTCAGAGTTTCTATATATATTATATATTTCAAGAGATTGTATATAATCCGTTGGATCTGTAACTTCTTCGGTGAGAGCTTTCCTTTTCCCACGCCTGATCGAAACCCTATGGCCATAGGGCAAGACGGGGCGCTGTGCTGCCGCGATAAGGCCAGTTTGCGACTGCCAAAAACATTCAATATTCATTATCAATATCAACTGCGCCGCCGCTGCGTTAGATAAGAAATGAAATGACAGCAGGCAAGCGCTCCATTCCCCAGCTCCGTTCACAAGTGATAGAGACTCCGTGCCGCAAAGAACCCAACGGTTGCCAACAAAACACCATAAATTTGGAACTGAAAACGGCTGTAAAAATACAAACCAATCGTTGGGCAAATATTTGTTTATCATTAAAGAGAATCCGCGGCGCGTGTGTCTCGGCAGTGCTCCAACTATCCAATATTTTTTGTTAACTATTCAAATATTTCTTAATAAGCCATAAGTCGCATAATGTCTGAATTTCTGCGGGAACATGTAAGTTCTGCAAATGAGATATCTTTATATGATCTGTTAATGTGATAATGTGTTACAATAAATTCCATATCAAGGGATTCTTCTAATGTTGGGTTAATAATATTTTTTGTATTAAATATAATTGTGATTGGGATTTCGCAAAAACTACCTCTATTAGTAAGTTTCTCTAAAGCCCTTTTGATACTCCCAATATGTGCTGTATTAAATCGAAGACACGTGATGAGGAAAAGTAGTTTCTTATCAAATAAAAATGGGCCAGAATTTACTGTGTTCAGTTTATAAGATGCGCTTTCGACGGATATTCAATGCGCAATGAGTAGTGAAATTTACATGTTCATTCATATTCAGTTAATTTCCAAGAGAAAATAATAATGATGATCTCAATTTGAAGAAAATGTATTATGTCCTTTACAGCAATTTCTGAGAAAAAAAAATTGTAATAAAATGTTTTGCACATGTGCAATTTGTAGCGCTATTTTTAATATTTTCTGCCTTATTCCTGGCCAAATTATACAAGTAAGATTTACGACCTACTTGTCTCGGTTGCTATTTGAATTGTGACTCTACCATTATTAGATCATCGCAAAAATTACTTTCTAATTAGATTTCAGATTGATATTAGCTCAGCTGATGATGACCTCATGCATTGCAAAAATCAAAGTTATATGGTTAAAAAAGTGCATGTCAGGAATCGCCTTTAAATTAACCTATCGTTTTTTTTCGGGTCTTGTTATTTTTTTAGTAGCTATTAGTCATAATCTTATCATAAACTCTGCACACAGGTGTCTTTTGTTATTATAGATAAACAAGGTCGCCGAAAGTCTGTTAAATACAATTTATAAGTTGTCGAAAAAATAGCTTAAAACTAAAAAGCAGCACATTTGATTTATATGAATTGCAATTTAGTTGTCTTTTTTTTTTTTTTTGAATAATAGTGCTTTGACTTTTCTATTCTTCTTTTTTTGGCAATTATTAACTGTTTGTTGCTGTGTTGTGTTTGCCGTTATGATTATAAAATACCGATAACGGTCTTTTTGTATATCGGCATTCCAGCGATAAGATAAGCACTTTGAACATGCGTCTGTAAGGCCCCAACTTTTGCGCTATATGGCTACCGTTTTCTATTTATTTAAATAAGCTTAAGGGTTTAAGGGAGTTGAGAGACTTGATAAACTTCTCTAAATCGAATGAATTAATTTATTCACATGTCCTAATAAATTAATGATATCAGTTTCTTGGAAATGCTCAAGAACATAATTTAATCTTTTAATATTTTTGTTGAAAATAGTAAGCAACTAAGTTATGTTTTAGTAAAAATCGTATGCTGAATATTATTGCGAGATACGAACATAAAATTTCTTATCAACATTTATGTTGAGTCTATAAATTTGGTAGCTTCAAAGAATGTCAATTATTGGTAACGATATCAACAACACGAACTTTACATGGGTAATCAATTTCCAAACATGAAATTCCCTTGACATTGGGCAATATTTCGAGCATAGATTGAGTTTTCTTCATCGTTCAACATTTACAAGGCCCTTTTATCTAATCGTGTGTGTGTGCAGAGGCGCGTGTACAGCATTATAATTACAACGATAAGATCTCTCAATATTTTCGATCGTAAATCAATTGCAGGGCGAATATGTTTGGGTTAAGCCGCAGAACACAAATTGCGAATTTGCGGTGCCCTTCGGAGCACGCATTGTGCGCACGGAGAAGACCCAGACGCTGGTCTGCGATGATGATAAGAAACAGTTCTGGGTGCCGGCCGGGGATGTGCTCAAGGCGATGCATCTGACATCGCACGAGGATGTCGACGATATGATCACACTGGGCGATCTGCAGGAATATACGATACTGCGCAATCTACAGACACGCTATGCCAAGCAGTTGATATACGTGAGTTGACATCAAGAAATCCCTCTAAATATGAAGCATCTAATATAATATTTGCAGACATACACAGGCTCCATGTTGGTGGCCATCAATCCCTACCAGATACTGCCCATCTACACGCATCGCGAGATACAATTGTATCGCAACAAGAAACTGAACGAGCTGCCTCCACACATATTCGCCATTAGCGACAACGCCTTCCAGCGTCTGCAGCGCCTCAAGGAGGATCAGTGCGTGGTGATTAGCGGCGAGTCCGGAGCGGGCAAGACCGAGAGCACCAAGCTGATACTGCAGTATCTGGCCGCGATTAGCGGCAAGCACTCGTGGATCGAGCAGCAAATAATTGAGTCGAATCCCATTATGGAGGCCTTTGGCAATGCCAAAACGGTGCGCAACGACAACTCCTCCCGGTTCGGCAAATACATTGACATACGCTTCACGCCAGAGGGCGCCATACAGGGTGCTCGCATCCAGCAGTATCTGCTGGAGAAATCCCGCATTGTTTTCCAGAGTCGCGAGGAACGCAACTATCACATCTTCTACTGCATGCTGGCCGGGCTCACTGCCCCAGAGCGGGAACGACTCCAGCTGCATGAGCAATCACCCAGCCAGTATCATTACCTGGCGCAGGGCGGCTGCTTCACGCTGCCGGGCAAGCAGGATGCCAAAGATTTTGCCGATATTCGCGCCGCCATGAAAGTGCTCTCCTTTCAGCCAGATGAGGTGTGGTGCATTCTGAGCCTCCTCGCTGCCATTCTGCATCTGGGCAATTTGCGTTTCAAGGCCACCGAGGTGGCCAATCTGGAGGCAGCCGAGGTGGATGATGATGTCAACCTGCAGCGTGTGGCCCAGCTGTTGGGCCTGCCAGCGACGCCGCTAAATGCGGCGCTCACACAACGCACGATTTTCGTGCATGGCGAGCACGTGGTGACCAGCCTGTCCAAGGAGGCGGCTCTGGAGGGTCGCGACGCCTTCGTCAAGTCGCTGTACGACGGCATCTTTGTGCGCATCGTGCGGCGCATCAACGATACCATCAACAAGCAGCCAACGGAAGCCGTTAACAGCATCGGGGTATTGGACATCTTTGGGTTTGAGAACTTTGACAACAACAGCTTCGAGCAGCTGTGCATCAACTATGCCAACGAGAATCTGCAGCAGTTCTTTGTCGGTCACATTTTCAAGGTATCGAAAACGATAAAACATAAAAGATCGATAATTTAATCGATTTCGCATTGCAGATGGAGCAGGAAGAGTACCAGCTGGAGCATATCAACTGGCAGCATATCGAGTTTCAGGACAATCAGGATATACTCGATCTGATTGGCATGAAGCCGGTCAACATTATGTCGCTCATCGATGAGGAGTCCAAGTTTCCCAAGGGCACCGATCACACTCTCCTGGAGAAACTGCACGTCCAGCACGGCAATCGTTCCATGTACGTCAAGGGCAAAACGACGCAAACCTCGCTCTTCGGCATACGTCACTATGCCGGCGTAGTCATGTACAATCCGTTGGGCTTCCTCGAAAAGAATCGCGATTCGTTTAGCAGCGATCTGCGCGCCCTTGTCCAGCGTTCAAGCAACCAGTATCTGGTGGACATCTGTCCCCAAGAGCTGCCCATGGATACGGCCAAGAAGCAGCCCACCTTGTGCGTCAAATTTCGCAACTCGTTGGACATGCTAATGCGCACCTTGTCCCAAGCACATCCATACTTTATACGCTGCATCAAGCCCAACGAGTACAAGGAACCAAATGTGAGTAATCTAAAATCGAATTCTAAATCTTATATTTTTTTACAAAATTTTTATATTTTTTTTGAATTTATTTTTTGTTACCTTCAGTGTTAACTTGAAGTAGGTTTAAATTCTTTTCTAAATCTAATTCAAATTTTGTGCAAATTTTTAAATGTTTCAATTTGAAATTTGTATCGTGTATTGTCATGAATTTTAAGAGTTGATTTAATTATAAATTTTAATTATCTTAAAATTCCTATTGGAACCAATTAATCAATAATTAATTAAAATATATTGTCTCAGTCTCTATCCTTGCTTAAAGTAAACTTTAATACTGAGCCAATAATCGAATGATATTTTACTAGACTTTTTACTCATCCTCTTTTTCTGAATTATATATTCACAAATTCTAACCTTTCTCTTTCTGTTCTTATCCAGCACTTTGACAAGGAGCTGTGCGTCCGTCAGCTGCGCTACTCTGGCATGATGGAGACGGCGCGCATTCGTCGCGCTGGCTATCCCATACGCCACGCCTACGGCGCCTTTGTGGAGCGGTATCGGCTGCTGGTGCCGCGCACTGGTCCGCTGGACCAATGCGACTGTCGTCTGCTGGCCCGACAGATTTGCGAGGCGGCTCTGCCCGCCGATTCGGATCGGCAGTTTGGACGCACGAAACTCTTCTTGCGGGACGAGGACGACGCCCTGCTGGAGGCAGAGCGCTCCCGGGTGATGCTCAAGTGCATTGTGACCATACAGAGGGGCATCCGGCGAGTGCTCTTCCGTCGCTATATGCGCAAATATCGCCAGGCCATTGTCACCGTGCAGCGGCATTGGCGTGGACGTGCCCAGCGCCGTCGGTACCAGGTCATGCGGCTCGGCTTCCATCGACTGGGCGCCTGCATCGCGGCACAGCGGCTGACCACCAAGTTCACCATGGTGCGCAGTCGCATGATTAAACTGCAGGCGCTCTGTCGCGGCCACTTGGCCAGGAAGCGCTTCGGTGCGGATCTGCAGAACAAGCGCTTGAAGCAGAGGGAGGCGCAAAAGCAGCAACAACTGCAGCAATTAAAGGCACAAGAGCAGCTGCGCCTAAAGGAGCAGGAGCTGCAGCAGCAGCGTCTGCAACAACAGCAGGCAGAGGCGGAGCAGCGTTTAAAGGCGCAACAGGCGGAGCAGCAGCGTCTCAAGGAGGAGATCGCAGTACGCAATGCCATAAACATGGCCGCTGCAAAGCAGCCGCAGCGCACAAAATCGCTAAAGCGAGCGGAGCAGCCGCAGCCGCAGTTCAGAGCGCTGGTGCTGCCCGCGCCCACGTTGCAGGCACGGATGTCTCTGCCACCGCCACCGCCGATGTCACCAATCGCAGTTGTCCCGCCGGCTGCTCGTCCCTCAAGCAGCGCCCAATCGGGACCGAAAACGAATGGCGGCGCTTTGGACAGTCCGGGCTACATCGATGTGGAGTCATCCAAGCAGATGGTGGACGATGTGTTCGGCTTTCTCAACGATGAGCCCGATGTGAGTGGTCCTCTGGGGCCGAATGTTAAGGAGAAGTCCTTGCTATTCGAGCGGCAACTGCGCCTGCGCAAAGATGTGCCCACCAAGCTGCTGTCCCGACCCGTCAACTACTATGAGGCAGCGCCTCGCAAAATCGTTGATCAGACGCGCCTCTAGCAGTTGCGAGTGCTGGGGCAGCCCTGAACAAATTTAGACAGCCTATATACCTATACGATAACTAGTTGTTAATAGCTGATATTACCGAGTGCGATTGAAAGATATTCTTCTTATTCCATTGCGAGCATCTCTTCCAATCGACTTGCTTATATTGGGGGGGCGCGGGGGGAGCCGGAGATTGTGTTTTGATGCACCTGTACAAATGTAATATCGATTCCGACCTGTATATATATACATACATACACACCTGCATACACACCTGTCAATCGATTCGTTTTGTGATCGTTGAATTTTCCAACATTTTCCCATTTTGTAAATGTATTTATTAAATAATTTTGTAAATAAAATCCACCTCGGTGGTAATATCTTATGATCTAAGAGATATGTGCAATTCATTCCGTGTTTTCGTCTGCTTCAGTTCTGGTTTGTGGTAGTTGCCTGCCCATATATGGATCCATGTGTTCAGTGTCTCTGTGGCCATTTCATATCGCACTTGTCATACTCTGTCTCTCCCAGTATCAATGCTGATCGATATCAAGACCGGGTCCAAATGAATTTGGACTGAAATACTATCTGCGGACATTAGACCGTCCTTATTATTTTAAAACTATATTTAACTTATTGATAAGACATTTTTTAAATAAACTGTGAAGAGTAATAGATTAGAGCTACATATATAATCTATAAAACAGATAGAGCGAATATTTTTGTTATTTTTATTTATATGAAGAAGCACTCAGGTCACTCTAAAGATTACAAATTACTCTCAATATATGCATCGAATTTTTCCATTTCTTTATTCATCAGAGTGCAACAAAGCAAAATATATTTTAAAATTCGATTTCGTAACTTGTCCCAAAACTCACCGTTCTTACCTTTGAGAATTCAAAATTAAAGCAAGATAAATTTCTATATTTGGGAAAAAATCAAATAGATTGAAATTTATATAATATTTCCAAATTATGTTCTCTCCTCAATTGGAATTAATTTAAATGAAACAACAGTAGACCACAAAAATTGTATAATATTTATTGATACAAGTGTAAATTAAATTTGTTGGCCGCAGAATTAGAATCCAGCTGTGAATACGGTCGACTCTAGTCAGCAACTAAGTTTAGACTAAGTGAATATGTTAGCAGTAGCCCCGTATCAAGGGAAGTTAGTAGCCAGCTATCGCTATCGGAAAGCGTTGGAGGTTTAAAACAAATACCCCGAATGATAAATGAAATAAAATGCGATCGTAAATAATCGACGGATTGTTATCAGCTGGGCGCAATTTAAAATAGATTATGCTTGTCTAGCCTGAAAGGCAAGTTAATTGAAAAGCGAGTCTCTGGATAAGTAATGGAGAAAATTTGTAGACTGTTTATGAATATTTAATACTCTGCAATGTTTTATTAATTATTTATTTCTTTTGAACATTTTTTATAGATCACGCTGAAGAAAAGCAGCAGCATCAGCTCCGCTGGCACCATTCGTCTGCCTAAGCCGGTACCCAATAATGTGGACACATCAGACTTCAGCTTCCTGAAATTTGCCTCCACATATTTCTGCAGCGGCACCACATCCCAACACGAAAGAAAGCCCTTGAAGCAGCCTCTACTGAAACATGAAATGCCCATTGATCAAATGGCTGCCAAGGTGAGTGAATTACCTTATCAAATTCCTTTTTTTATCGTTTGCCTCTCCCATTATTTAGGCAATCTGGCTAATGATTCTACGCTTCATGGGCGACCTGCCAGAGGCTGCTCCCAGTCCCACGACCCACTCTCTGCGTAGTCCACAACTGATGCAGGAAATGTCGCGGTTTCTTAGCGCAAAGCCGCGGCGCTTTGTGCGACAAACCCTCAGAAAACAGCCCAGACTGATTGGAAATGGTCAGCGGGAGGCCGAAGAGTTCTATCAACTCTGGCTGAATGCTGGAAGTAGTCATCTGGATAAGATTCATTTCATTATCGGACACGGCATTTTAAGAGAAGGCTTACGGTGAGCAGACGTCGATTTGAATAAAAACAGTTCAATGTATCTAGTGTTTGGTCGAAATTACAAAATCAAAAACAAAAACATGATCGATTATTATCGATTATCGTTGATTAAGCATAAATAATGTAATTTTACGCTCTTTTTAGTGATGTTAAGCTGCAATGAACATCGCTTCATGTCGATAATTATTGAGTTAAAACTTGAAAATTATCGTTGTTGCTAATCATTACACAATATATATATATATATATATATATTGAAATATATATATATATATTCTTGATCAGCATTACTAACCAAGTCGATTTAGCCATGTCCGTCTGTCTGTCTGTATGAACGCAACGATTTCAGATACTACAAAAGCTTGAAAGCAGATCTTGGACTCATTTATTTTTATTTTTAGACTGAAATGTAGAATTCAAATAGACATCGAACCATGAACAAAAAGACCATCCTTATAAAAATCGGTTGAGTTTTGGCAAAGTTACGACTGGGGAAAGTTGAGATATATCCTTATATGGGAACACTACGGTATATATTCGAAAATTTTTTACATGAATTTGGACCAAAAATTTTATTTTTAGACTGAAATGTAGAATTCAAATAGACATCGAACCATGAACAAAAAGACCATCCTTATGAAAATCGGT